>JAEIIH010025736.1:0-20242 GCA_018904745.1 Drosophila orosa
ATCATTTAATTAATTTATTCAATATGCACAGCGTACATTTACATTATATACAAATTGTTCTATAAACCCAATTTGTTAGGCACCATTTTGCATATTAGTTTCTGTGCAATTTGCATTATAAACACCCACCCGCACTGCTCACAGCGCCAACTGTCAGGGGTGTTATTATCATTAGCATAAATACGGATTAAGACACACCATTAAAAACTATAATCATTGCTAAATGGCCCCGATGATCACAACGATAACGATCATAATTTGCGCCTGGCAAATGACACAAAAAACTAGTTTACCCCCTCGAAAAACCGGAGCTGCTGGGGGCTGTGAGTCTCTTATTTCTGCATAAATGTTAATTGCAACCGGCAAAATGTTAAATTGCGCTCGTTAGCTCAAACACGTGCAGCGAGAGCCGCGACGACGACACACGATCCAGGTGAGAATGGGAATGAGGATGGATGAGGATGGAGGAGCAGCAGGTAGCCGCCGCCATGTGTTATAATTGCGTCAACATTCAGTCTCTTGAGCGTGAACAAGAAAACAATGTCAACAATGAAATGATGGCCCCCATTGTAAGTGTACCAATGCCAACCCAGAGGGGTAGAGTGTAGGAGAGTGGAGTGGCGTTGTTCCGGGCACAAAAGATTGGTAGCAATTAGTGGAGCCACCTACCTACGCGCCCGGATCCACGGAGAGTACTATTCCATACCATAATATACATATATACGAGTATACATTAAGGTGAGTGGGCTGCCCCGCTGGGAGGTCTTGGAGTTGGTTACCAATTCCCATGAAATACATATAAAAAGTTGGCGCCAGGAAAATGATTTCTTAATACGATATGGATATAGGAATAGGTACAGCCTTTGCAATGATAATTTTAATGATGATGATCTTGGGAACGATGGTTGTGGCAGCAGAACAAAGGGTTCAGGGTTAAGTGGAGACCAGCTGTCCTTAACTAGGGTTTCTCTGAGATTAGAGATCATACATCTTAACTTGTTTTTCTCAGAAAACCTCTCAAATAGTTTGATGTTTTAAATGAAACAATGTATATAATGCTAGCATAATTATGTGGACTTAATTGAGAGACAATATCATAGAAGCCTCTTACAAGATTAGAGATAAGGGAACAACAACTCGCCTTAATCATATTTCCTAAGTTTAAATCCCAACCCTGCAAGTCACAATACTTCATAGTATTATTATTCTCTGTCTGGCGACTTAACTTGTATTTCTTTTCATTTCGATTCCGACAAGCCCAACAACCTTGCTGCCCGCCGGTCGTGACAATTGTCTTTGATTGTGAGTTGTTGTGGTCTATGCAGACTCTGGTAGACATAGACCCACGGACACCTTTCCGCGTAGGCCCGGTTAACAACAACTAACGAAGAAATACAGCCAACAACATTCACTTATTAAACAAGAACACACACAACAATTCAAGATGCTTTGATACGGTTACACCACCACTGAATCGGTGCTGAATACGAAACAAGTTGTCGCCGTTCTCAATGTTGTGTGTGATGGTGTGTTGTGTGTTGTGTCTGTGGTTCGTTGGTCTTGTTAGACAAATTATGCCAATTAAACGGTGGGAAAACAAGTTGGCAAGTCTGCACGCGCTTGGCCCCCAAAGAGTGGGGGTTTTTTTTTTGCACTCTTTCAATTCGTGGGGAGACCTGAAATTCTGATTTCAAACTGGATTGGGTTTAGGAGGTTTTAGGGATGGTCAACAAGTATGGCGTATATATCAATATAGTATCGATACGTAGCAAGAAATTAAAGATTATATAAGTATTATATAAATTTTATGAAAAAGGGATACCCTGACTTGGCACCTGAGTTCAAAGCTCAATAGATTTGTACACTCTTTTAAGTCTTTTAAAAATCCTAGTTATTTCTTTAGCACCCTCATATTTTTAACTTTATAAACCCTATATCGCTACCTTTAAACTTTGTATATTTCTGACCCTAAAATATTTTTTATACAGTATTAAATAACGATATTTTTATTGATTTATTATCCCTGGTTTCGTTGCGATTCTTTAATGAACAAACGGGTCTTCAAAGGAGCGCCCAACCAAATTGAATAAGCGCAACACTTGAGAGCTCTCCGCCAGACTCCAGACTACATATTCTACTCTTTGGACTCCTCATCCCAGACTCCCCACTCTGGACTCCCCAATCAGATCTCCTCACTCCAGACTCCTCATCCCAGACTCCCCACTTTAGACTCCACACTCCAGTTTCCAGATGCCACCAATTGAGATACGTCCTCGCATATCGCAAGCCAAGTGTCTAGCCCCACACACATCGATCGGGAATTCATTTGCATAATCGAGCCGATTGACTTTTATAAGCCTGACAAATGACTGTGGAAGTTGAGTCAGTGGCCCGGAATGAGTGTCGCCAGGTTGGCGGTTGGCAAACTAGGTTTTATTTTTAAGCACCCAAGGATGCTGGCGAAATTTGCATATTTCAGTGGCAGGTAGGCAATCAAAAACTAAGGAAATATATTCTAAAATAAGAACTTTTTGAAGACAGAATTATCAAGTGTTTATAATATTAAATATTATCTCTAAGTCTCATATTTATTATTTTACGGAAGTGTGGCCCACAGCTTTGACTCGCTAGCCTGGATATCTGGACACCCCTGTCTTTGAACCTTAGATATTAACCATTCCCAGCTCATTCAAAACTATAGCCACTGCCCTCGTTTTGTGCAAATAAACTAGACCACAACCTGGCGCCACATCGTCCTCGCCTTCACCCCCCAAAATGCTTCTCATGTGCGCATAATTAAGGAGCCCAGGGAACTGCAAACTTTGCTTAAGGATTCGCCACGTGTGTGAGAGAGCGTGTTTTTTATGGCCTAGCTGGGAGATGGGCCTTCACGAAATAAAAACACATTTGTGACCGCTTTGGGAGAGGGTTTTAACACAGCTTATATGACAAATGTTTCCCATAACTAAACATATGACTAGGCAGAAAGGATAAAGCGCTCACATCAGCTAAAAGTTGACTATGAATAAATTGTAGTTTTAGGACAAACCGAACTTGAACCTTAAAACCAAACAAACCAGAAACATTTATAGGTGTTGTGGTTTGGTTTGTAGTTTTCAGGTAAATTTCCCTAAGTTAAACATTTAAATTTTAAAAATCACCTCTCGATAATATTCCAGCTAATCACTTTAAAGAATGCCTTTAAGACATCTAATAACCGATTTATTTAATAATCATTTAATAAAATAATACCAATTGATGCCTTTATGCCTTTCTTTCAGAGTTAAATATTACACAAAAACACAGCTCCCGGTAATATTCCAGTAAATAAATCTTTTTAATAAATGCCTTTAAGACATTCTCAAACCTCATTTTACAAGTTTATTATCTTAATAAAAAGATTTATTTAATAAAAATGTACAAAAAATATATCGAAATTGATGGCTTTATAGCCTGGACTTTCAGAGTTAAATAATATCATAAAAACCGGCTTCACTGCTGGATTTATTGCCCTATGCTAGTTAAACTCAACTCACCTTTCTCTCGCTCAACTCGGGTATTCCTCGCTGTCCTTCCTGTCGTTCCTCCGCTCTGTGTCCACCACCCAGGTGCTCCTCCTCTTTCCACGGCTTTTCCTTTGTTGTTTGATTAAACCTGCTGCTCAACACCTAAAGCCTGGCTCCGCTCCAAACATTTGTCATTGTGGCTGGCTGGCTGGCTGGCTGGGTGTTTATTTTTTTTCGAGTTATTTTTTAGTTTTTATACCAGATGATGCTTGGCACTCTGCTCCTGCTACCTCTCCACTTCCTCCCACTCGCTGGCACTCGACCGTGTCGTTTTGTAGTTTATGTGGATGTGGATGTGAATGTCGTGGTTGTCAGCCAATCAACCCACCGCTGGCCTCATCCGTGTCAGCATTTTTCTCTTGTGTTTTTCCTGTGTGTTTTTTGTTGTTTGCCTTTTGCGCAAGATGAAAATGCAAATTTCTGCAAAAAACAATCCAAGAAACAAACGCAAACAAATGTTAAGAGAGAGAGAAGTTGCAGTTAACAGAAATGGAAACTTAAATGGTACACGGGAAATTATTATAGGTATTTGTCGCTTAATTTCGGCGTTTGCTTTAGATACTTATTATAAAAATAGGTCATATAAAAATAGTATGAAAGCTTAGCCAGCTTTATCATTATTATTGAAGGAGGTAGTAGAAGTTGCTAATATTTAAAATAACATTCATTGAGGCAAAAGCTTTAAGAATGTTATTACCAAAATTCATAAGCCTAGCTCTTATAGTCTTTGAGGAACAGGGACTTATTCAAACACAGAAACATGTCTAAATCGATTCGCCTGGAAATGTTTACTCAAAATATGCAAAATTCAGTTAACCTTTTTCAAAACATAACCTGTTATATCATAATAATTTTTTACTACAGCTTTATTAATTTATTAAAATTTTTCTGTTTAATAGGAAGAAATCTCTCCAGGTCACATAAAATTGTTTCCCAGTGCACCTTGTGGTTCAATGAACCAAAAAATAAACAGCCAAGAGCTAGTGGCCAAAACGAAACCAAATAGAATTGCCACATTTTTAAGGTGGCCCTCGAAGGCATACGAAATTAGTTTGGGCTTTTGTTCGGGAGGTTTGGTGGGGTTTGCCCTAGGGCCTCCTCTCTCGCCGGCAAAATTGAAGGTGAAATGTTGCAAACGGAAGCAATTAGTTTCATTTGGAGCTGCACAAAACATACAGAAAAAAGAGAAGAGCTTGAGCTGCAGGCCCAATCGACTGAAACCGAAACTGAAAACTGGGGAGAAAGTTCGCCGATTGATAAACATGGAGCGTGTTTCCAGTAGCCAGGTAGCCAGGGAGTCATCGTCGTCGTCGTCGACCGTCATTAGTCAACGAAAACAATGTTATTCATGGCATGAGATGGTGATCAAAGTGTCGCATTAATAAATACGATTTTTTACAAATGTCTATGGTTTCTGTAACGCCTACGCCTTTACGCATTGTAATTGTCAAATTTATTGTTGTTTTGTTCAGCAATTTCACTCGTTTATAGTGCGTGAGAAATACGTTTTGTCTGAGTAATGCTCAAGCATGAAAATAAAGAAATTTAACTACAAATAAAAATGGATGCCACATTAAGAGAGTTACTTGGGGCAGGTCGTGAAGTTGTGGAACCAGATAATGCCATAACAAATATAATAGAATAATAGTTTAGAGGCGAAGGGTGTGAAATTGGAAGTGAAAGTCAAGGGCAAATCACTGGGAAAATAATTAAATAACATCTTAGAATAGTAAACAGCATTTTAAACAAAATTATCAAAAGATTATAGACCTTAGTTAAGTTTTTATTAGGTTACCATAGACTCTATTTTGTATTGTTGTGTAACTTTAAATACTTTATTCTTCTTTTTTATATTTACCGCTTTCCTTAGTTTATTTTCCACATCAAAAATCCCATTGAATTCTTTTCAACAACCTCTCAACACTCAACAGCCCCGAAATCCCCACCCACCTAACTCACTGTGCTCGCCATTTAATCTCTTCGAGAAACAAGTAAAGGAAGGTTGTTTGGCAACAGCATTTTCCCACTGTCAGTCGCATTTTATTGGTCTATATTGGCAGTAGTTCGCTGGACCAGACATCCCACCTAGCCGGGCTCTAAATAAGGCAAGACAGCATCGCGGCAGACAGAACTCTTCTGGTTAGAAACCAATTTCTGGCATTACATGGCCTCAGCGTGGAGTCAAGCTCTCATCCGAGGCCGAGTTTTAGTTTTAGTTTGGGTTTCCAGCTGCTTCTGCTTCTACTTCTGCACCGTAAAAGGTCATGAAAAAGTTGTTTACTTCTCTTCGGCTTATGAGAGGCCATAAAAAGCCAAGAAATAGGAGAAGGAGGAAGCCAACACCTAAACCGGGGTCCATAATAAAACTAAAACATGACATGGAGGCAACTTCAGTGTAATTTACACGGGAAACTTTAAACGAAAAACAGCGAGCTGCTTTGTTAATTTTTTGTATTTGTAGTTTGTTGTTGTTTTTTAGCAAGATTTTTGTAAAAGTTTGCTGAGGGGAAAACTTGATCAAATCTTTTTGAGTGGCCTTGATGCAAAGAGCTCTTGAAAAAATAAGTTTAAGCTAAACAGTTTTGAAGGGAGATACAAAAAAAATAACAGAGATGGGCAGTTAGTTTAAGCTATTTGAGGCTTAAATACCCTTTAAGTTTTTACCATTAATAAACAATATATAAGAAATTAACACGAAGTAGAAAATATGGCACAAAAAGCGTTTTGGTGTGTAAATTTCTACTTGTATACACACACTAGTTACTGTTATGGCATGTTCTTTTCAAAACCTTAACTATATGTTGTCCAATCTTTCAGATATTAATAATAAATTTAAAAAAAGTGTATGAAAAATTCGCTTAGTATAAAATATCTCTCAATAGGAGGTATTATTGTTGATTTACCTATAAAAATAAACTATTTTAGGTATACTCCTTATACCAGTTTGGATTACAATAGTTAACAACCTTATAATCACTATAATTTATACAATCAAAGATGTGAAAACCTAATAATTATAATACCCTTCTAGCAGGGTATTTCCGATTGAAAGTTATGACATCTCTGATAATTATGATCAAAGCCAACGACTTGTTTTCGCTGCCGCTGACATGATTTATACGCATCTCATCGAAACCCAACTCGATAATCACACATATGGACCGCTTCGTTCCGTTCCGATCGGATCCGATCCGACATCAAAACCGTTACCGCAACGATCTCTTTTTCTCCAACTCCAATCTCTATCTCTCTCTCTGAAATGGCAATAAACCCGGCTAGCTAATGATATGAGCATTTGGCCAAAGAGAAAATCTGATTGATTGTAATTGAATGGCTCGAAAGACAGCCGATTCTAATGCCAAGTTATTGGCACTTTCAGTCCCCGACAATCTAGTTTATGGATTGCAAATGTCAAGCGGCAATTGCTGGAATTACACGCTGCTGATTACAAGAGGAGGATGTGTGTGCCGAGGCAGATAGGAGAGAAAGGAGGTAACTTGGTTAACGACGACCTTGTTTCTGTGTTCTACATCAGAGTCGAGGTCGTTACCAGAGAAGGCCTTGGAATTATACAATTTATGGCTGTCAAATTAATGGCAACAAAGTTGGTAATAATGTTTGTCAAATTGCGAAATTAACACTTGTAATCAAAGACTGTATTAATATAATTTGCTATTATATTTTCCCCCTATCTAATCTCTAGAGAATTTCTTCCTTTTCCCACTCTTTTGCAGAATAACTGTCACACATTCTCCACATAATAATTCGAAATGCCTTATCTCTCTAAGTGCTTCTCGATTTCCAATTCTGTATAGATATTCTTCTGCATTCTCCACATTATAATCAAGCGAATTATCAGATTGCATGCCCCATTCAACCAATGCGACTTGACGCTAATCTGCACAAGAAGTATTTCTAATTCACAGTTAAGCCTCAAGCATACTTTTTATGGTAGTGGAAATAATAAGGAATGATAAACTAAGGCATGCGAAAAATAAATTGAACAAAAATGTGGCCAACAAATTACTCGCACAGTGGAGCATGTAAGTGTTACATTAAATGGCGGTGAGGCGGCGATTTTAATTGCCAAAACCCCTTCGGATTTTGCGTCTCCCCCTGGGGCGTCATGGTTTAATAATTATCATTACGGCCAAGTATTGTAGTAGATAATCGCAGTAAGCGAAAAGCCATTAAAGTAATTGGAAAAATTCCGTAAGAAATGTGGGCATAAAAATAGAAAATGCCTTTGGATAAGGTAAACCATTTTCAGGGCGGAACCCAAGTACACATGCAAAGTGCCGGTGATAAAAATATATATCTTTGCGCGTCTCTAAACAACTTTCACAGGCAAAACCATAAAAACGCAACGCTGCCGCTGTTCGTTTTACCTCCTCAATATATTTATTGTCGCTGCTGGAAAATGGCTTTTCCAAGGTCCCCCAGACAACAAAAAATGAGTTGCGAAAAGTGGCGCGAAAAAGAGTGGATAAACTGGTGTGCATGTTGCATGTCAATTTTAATTGCATATTTTCCGAAAAAGACTGTCAAATTGAATTTGACTTGCCATTACGAGAGCACGTGGCCCCAGATAAGATATTTACTCAATAAACGCTTTATTATTATAACAGTTATTGATTATGATGAATCAGGGATATCACGCGGCCGCCTTATCAACAGATAACCCCAAATATTCAATTGAAAATCAAGGCCTGACCAGTATCAAGTCGCGGCTAAACTTGGACAAATCCCCCTTATTTTTTTTAAGCAGGCGGAACTCTGCGAAACAAGTTTGCCATAATAATAATAATAAATCTTCTTGTCTTGGCCGAGGCGAGTTGCAATAACTGGAATGCATCTGCCGCCTACCCCTTTTGCCTTCTGCTGATGGATTGTGGCAATGAACTTGACATTAATAGGGTTTCCTCTAACTGCCGCCTTGCGTGTTGGGCCACGCCCCCTTGGATTTTTTCCATATACTGACCCCATCACCTGGGCAGAGGTGAGGAGGGAAAAGCCGGGGAGAAACCAACATTTTCTCATGGGGAGACGGACAAGTCCATCTTGCAAAGAGTGCGAGTGCATAAAGAATTTTAAATTGTGCGACGGGAGGAGAAATGAGAATGCACAGAAAGAAATTAGAAGGTAATTAAAGGTAAGGAGAGGTGAAACAATAAATGAGTTATATAGCTACAATCAAAGATCTATAGAACAGAAATTCCAGTATGGCGCTATTGTGTTTTCAGAAATTCCAGTAAAGCCCAATGTTTCGTTTCAGGTGCAAGTTTATTCTTTTAAAATATTACAGAAATTACAGTAAAGGGTTATTGTTTTTTAAATAAATACAAGAGAAATTCCAGTAAAGTGTAATTTTCTGGTTTCTTGAACCTTTTTTGAGTTGAATTTTTAAATATTTAATTTTTACAATTAAATATATTATTAAATATTTCTTTCCGTGCAAAAAAACACTTTTAAACATAAAAAAAGAGAGAAAGAAAGAAAGAGCAAAGCCTCTCCATAAAATCTCTAAAGGCCATGTCCGTAGATGGCAGGGTTTTCTATAGAAAAAAAAAAGTCCAAGCTCCGGTTTTAAGCCTTGACTTGTGACAACGGTCAATATCCAGCGCCCAGCAAATGAAATGAAATGTCAACTGCAAATTGAATCAACTTGGGGGGATAGCAAAAACCCACAAAAAATGAAGGGAAAGACCAGCCAAGGCCCCAAAGGACACAAAAGAGATTACAACAACCGCAATGCCCTCGCAAAAAAAAGGTGTCAAAAAGCTTGATCTAAATTAAAAGCTTCACATAAAAACGGTTGATGAAAAAGGGTTAACCATTGAGACAAGTGATTTTTATTAGGAGATTACACAGGAGAAAAACCACATTTATTGAAGAGATTTAAATTATAAAACTTTATGAATACATTTTAATGATGGTAAAAATATAAGAAACACAAATGGTTTTGATGGCCAACTTTGGAGTTAAGATTTTAGGACAAAAACCTTGTTAAAGCCACAAAATATAAGAAACCTAAAACCTAGCCATCTTTGGGGTAAAGATTTTAGGACAAAAAAACCTCGTTAAAGCCACAAATTGAAAACTCGTAATGAAGAAGGCACCCAAAAAAATATATAAGCCCATGACCATGACCAAAGGTCTTGACTCGGTGATCCCTTCTTTTATACACCTGTTACCCCACTTTTTTCCAGCTTTTTTTTTCCCCGCTGACATTTCTGACAAATGACAAGAAATGCGTGGCAGACATCTGGTCGCCGCTCTTAACCCCAGCGTACAAATGAAAGCGAATGTCTAAACACGAAAATAAAAATAAAAATGAAATGAAATAAGCCGTGGCGAAGCGACGAAACTAAGATCACGGTCGCCAAAGAAACTCCCCCGATCGCAGGTGAGAGCGTGACAATGTCAACACATAAAGTGGAAAAGAAGCAAAATAAATATAATGAATAAATACAAAAAGCAGTTGAAGCATGGCCGAATGGAATTTAACGCTCTCTGTGGCCTGCCAGAAAATAACAAAAACAAAGTGACAACCATACTTATTTCCACCTTAATTTTAGTGCAACATCTCCACTAAATGTGACAAATGATCTGTTATAATTTCCCATAATTCGCACGTCAGAGCAGATACTGACCGACTCTCTATTATATATGTCTAGGTCTAGGTCTAGGTCTAAGTACGAGATATGGCCAAGTGTTCTGCAGCAATGCGGAAAGAATAATTTGGCTAATGGAGGTCTCTCGCCTACGCTTTATCACGTTGATTTCTGTAAACACAAATGCACACTGAAACTGATATGAATCAGGGAAATGTAAACGTGTTTCTTTGTGTTAATGGGCAATTTGGATTATTAAGCTCAATGGACAAACACCTGTGTCTGCACATATTAATGAAAGTATTAGATTTCATAGCTTTTTTGTTTATAAATAATAAATATTTATTATCAATGAGGTCCCTGGGTAGTTAATGTTTTCAAAAGTGTTGTTTGTAAAGTTAAAATTTCCGATAAGTTGTAAAGCACTTAACAAAGTAAACAGAAACTGAGGATAACAAAGGGTTCTCAAGAAACAATTGATACAAATATCAATGCTACATTTTCTATATGTTTCAACACAGCCTGGGTTTTTTTAGGGATCTGAAATTCTGTAAATCCCAAGGGCTTAAAGAGCTAGACATGAGGATAAAGCCTTGGGAATGACATTTATAATCTAATCTGCAAAAAACTTAAATTTATATTCAAAAGTAAGTTTTCTGCGTCGAAATGTATTCTTAAATACAAGATTTTACACCTCCATACAATCCAGATAAACTAACTCAAAGAAATATCTTAAAATGTAAACGTTTTTCCATCACAAAAATACGATTACAGGCACTTTTCACCACCGGGGATTCCTCTACAATTTCTTTCTGCTTACAAATCCTATATATATTTACATAAATCCCCTTTTCGTAATCGGTTTCTCGTCTGCAAGTTCAAACATCTCCATTTCACACACACAAGACTTTAAGCCATTTTAGCACCCCATCATCAAAGTTCAACGTTTTTGCGACTTTGAACTTTTAAGGTTTGGCCAACAACACCACTCCCACACACCACGAAGGATATTTCATAATATTCAAGGAAAATAGAGAGAGAGAGGAAATTTTCCTTTTACTACACCGAGTATTTGCATTGCATTTCTATATTTTCCTCTCTACGTTTTCTCCCTACTAAACAATGCAAACACACACTTGGCGCGGGGAATAGAAAACAAATCCAACAAATCCGCTTAGAGTGCAAAAAAAAAAGGCAAAAACTGTTTCCAATAGAGTAAACCACACACTCCCCCCCAGCTATTCCCACTCGAGAGTCAAGTGCAGTCAAACATTTAAGACGCAAAATAGGAGAATTCTCTGGCATATTCATTCCAAGACCACGCCAAGTGGGCAATTTACGTACACGATTTGTGAATTGCAGCTGCAATTTAGCCGACTTATGCAATCCTCGTGATTGTCACGATGTCTAGTGCTGCCGTCGCCGCTGCCGCTTTTGTCTTATCAGCTGATTCACACCAATTAAATTTCAATTTTCGCATAAGGCTTCCATTATCTCCTCCGCTCGACTGGCAGACAGATAGACAGAGGCACTCCGCCTGCCTCTTATCAGGTTCTCTAATTCATCTCCCTTTTCATTGATTAGTTTCACACGAACTTTGACTGCGCAGCTTCTATATACACATACAATATTTTCTGTTCCATTGTTCGTATTTATAGGCCCCGGGTTTTTGTCTTCTTCCAAATTGTTAGTTAACTCTTCTCGCTGAATTGTTTTTTGTCAACAAAACACATTTGATTTATGCGTATTTATCCATCATTCGTCTTTGTTTGTTTGCTTTTAATTGGATCCCAGCTCTGATTGAATGTCTGGCTGTGCTATGTGTATATTATACATATATATCATTTTACATATTTATTTGTTCATAAAGGTTGCTTTCGTTCGAATGTAGAGCAGCACTCGTATAAAACTGCTGAGTGGGCATACATTTTTAATGGCAAACTGCAGCGCAGTGGGGCCCGCACACACAGACACAAGTTCAAGGAACTCTTAAACGAATTGTTCTTGATTTAAATCAATTTTGGGGTATATAGCTTGCTGGATTTAAATTAAATGCAAAGGGAAATGATGTGATGTGTGGGACATGCATATTTTAAGTGGTCTTTTGTATTTATCCTCTAGAGCAAGCTGTCGAGTGGGAGAACAATTTCCTGCATATTTCATCAATATAGAATGTGGAAAAATATTACTATATTTTTAAGAAATTATTCAATTAAATATGGTAAATATTGTCACCATATTAAGTAACTTTATTTCCCTTAGAAAATTGCCATAAATATTCAATCAATTTTGCCTTTCCCTTCTCACAATCGAATTCAATTATCAAGTTTATTTTCTTATCCCGGCAATCATCTATTGAATCTTCCTCGTCGAATTAATCTCCCATTCTGAGCTATGCCAATTGCATTCGCCTGACAATCCCCAAATGTTCCAATTTGCATTTGGCCCGCAGCAGTGACTCAAGTAGAGTAGCTTCGATCCCTTGAATATTTATACCTCTACTCATCCTTTTTCATCTTTCCATTCCTGTCACATCCACCAGAAACCCAGGTTGCCCGGGTATCTTCTGCCAGAGGCAAATTATTGATTTATGGCCACGCGTCGCCTGTCATTTTCAAGATAAAGTGCCATACTGATGTTTGAAGTCGCAACTGGAACGTGCAGATACACAGTGAAATTTATATATTTAAGAACCTAATCCTAAAAAATGATGTGAAACTCTCAATAGATATGTATTTTTGAGTCCTAATTAAGAAAAACTTGTTAGAATTAGCATCAAGTAATATTAATTCATGGAAAACCTTTTTAATATCTCCAGTTAAGATCATAACTCTGGACATATCATCTTTTCTGATTTGAAATTTCCAGTAAATATGTATTTTAAAGTTCCTATAACAAAACGCCTCTTTTTACAGGAAAAAATATAATCTTCCTGAAAGTATTCCCTAATAAATCATTATCTCAGGATTTCTGAAGCGAAAAAAACCCTACAAATATCCCCTTTTTTTCTCTGTAGAATGCAGAATGGTGACTGTAGACTGCAGTCTGTGGGCAGCAGGCGTGACAACTACAAATGCCAAAGGACGGTTGGAGACAAAGCCGAGAAAGAAAGGCAGAATCAAAGTTGACTCAACCTTAAGTAGACACTTCACACTTGGCAGGGTCGCTCCTTGCTGTCCGTCCTTCTGTCTGCTCCACCTCTCCATTTGCTCCTCCTCCTCAATATTTATATTCCAGCCATTACACTCTTTACGTTCCCAGCGTTCTTCCCAGGCTTCTTGGTTTGCCCTTGCACCGACACTGTACTTTTTCAGAGGCTGCAGTGCAATGAAAGCCAAAAGGAACAACCCTTAGAAATGCAAGCTAGCGAAAAAAAAGCTTACAAAACACCCAAAGGATGCATGCACTGTGAGGAAATTTTTAGAGGAAATACAGGTAAAAATTGGCTTTCTTTTAGGAATTTGTTCTTGGTAAAAATTAGACTTTTCTTTGTTAAATTAATTGCCTAAAAAAATAGATATTTCTGAAACTTTTAATCCTTGATTTTATATTTAATTTGTTAGGAGTGTAAAGAGAGAAGTTAGAGGACCTGCTATACACACAACGGTAACTGCAAGGAAATCGAATAAAGGAGCAGACACAAAACCAAAACAAAGCGTTGAGAGAAGCTTCACGAAAACAGTTTTCCCGTGGTGCGAAATGGTAGGAAATGGGTGGAAAAGTGAACTGGTGGCGGCTGGCGAAAAAGTTTTGTCATTATGCAGGCGCAATGGCTGTGCTTTCTCTATAATTTTCCTCCCGCCAACCACTTCCTCCTGCCTTTCATCAAACCATTTCCCCTGCCAACAGCCTCCCTCGCTTATCTGGTAAATTGTCAAAAACTTTTTTGCCCATAGCTTTTTGTGTTTTATAAATATCTCTCAACAGAGCTGGGAAATAGAATTCAATAAAACAAAAACTCCTCCCAAAACCACAAAAAACACACCCCCACGAATAGGAAGAAAAACTCGAATGCATCCCTAAACACATTAGCAAATGAAGCCAATAAATGAAACCCTGAAAATAGACACGGGAAATGTTTATTTTTAACATGGTTAATTCAACCAAATTAGGTCTAATTCTTGTGGTCAGGTCCTGGAAAAATGGGGTCAACTGGAAAGAGGGGGCTTGGCTTGAAAAACAGAACGAGTGAGGGAAAGGTGTCCTAAATTAGCTGGCAATTAATTAGGCAGACAAACCAGGCAGGAGATGGTTTGGACAGACAACAAATCCATAAAGTTATAAACAACAGCATTAAGTTTTTCCCTCTACTTTGCGTGTTTAGCAGGCTGAGAGAGAGACAGCGAGAATATAACCCCTCAAGGTGGCGATGGATGGTGCAATTTACATTGTTAACTAAGTTTTAAGTTGGCAACAATCATGCAATTCTTTGTCAGCTCTATCTCAGCCTTAGCTCTTTTTTTCTTCTTGGCTCATTCAATTCAATTTTCGCGGCAGTTGCAATTGCAGCCGCGGAAGGTTGCTAAATTACACAACTAGAGAGAGGTTAAAAAACCAGAGAGAACGTCGTGACAAGGTGGAAAAAACGTTACAGTAATGTTTTTTCTTTTTCTGTAATTGACATTAATTCTTGTTTAATATGTATAAGAAATTGTTAACAACACAGCTATGTGTAGTTAACTTGTATTTGTAGCAGTTTTATGTTGTAATTTGTTTAAAATATTATTAAAGTTTAATATTATTTAGACTCCTTATATTATATGATATTTCTTTTTAAACTTTAGGCATTTTTTTCCTTAAAAGACAAGCGATTAATAGTATTTAAATTCTATGTATTTCTTGGACTTTATGGGGGCTAAACCCTCTTTCAGGCAAACATTCCATAAGTTATTCATTGTGTTTGTTGCAGTAATATTCTTTAGACTTCTTGGATTATAAGATATTTCTTCCTAAACTTGAAGCATATTTTTGCCTAAAAGCCAAGTTATTTAAAGCATTTAAGTTCTATGTATTTCTTAGACTTTACGGGGGGCTAAGCCCTCTCTCAGACAGACATTCAATGAGATGTTCATAACAAATGTATGTTAATGCCTGCAGCCTTCTACATATTTATCGATCGGCGGAAAAGGAGGCGGATCTGGCGGGGATTGAGCACATAGCTTTGTGGGATTGAGAGGGTTGACACGGAGTGGCCTCAAGTGGGGCAGCGGCAGCAACCCACCCAGTGGATGTGGTGGTGTTGTATGTTATGTGATTTGAAAGCATGTTTTTTTCCCCCTGTTTCGTTTTTGTTTCGCCGTGGGTTACACAAAAACATTTCAAGTTGCTCCACAGGGTCTGTTTTTTCCGTTTTTTTTCGGTTTGCTGTCTGGACAAGTGGACAAAGTGGTCCGCAAGTGGTTGCATGGTCATTACAGAGAGATATAGAGAGGTGTGGGCTAAAACTCTGGCAGGGAAATAGAGGGGGATCGTGGACCACTGCAGCTGTGTGGCCAAATATCAATTACTTAAATGCATAATTGCAGAAGTATTACGTTTACTTTGTACAGAACCAAGTTCAATGGACTCGTATCTTGTTCTAGGCCCTAGAATCTAGGGATATGTAGATGGTGTATTCGATATTTTTTAATAGAATTAGTATACAAAATAACCTATTAATAAGCTTTTCCTGGTTTAATTTACGTCATTTAATGCCTAAAATCAAGTTAAAGTTGCCTTGCTAACTAATTTCTGTACTATTCTATTAATTCATAAGCCTTTCCTGCTTTTATTTCCGTTACTTTGTACAGAGCCAACTTCAGTGAACTGGTATCTTATTCTAAAGATAATTAAATGGAGTTTCTTTATTTTAAAGAGGATTTAGTATACAAAATACCTTCTTAATAAGCCTTTTCTGCTTTTATTTAAGTCATTTAATGCCTAAAATCAAGTTAAAGTTGCCTTGCTCACTAATTCCTGTACTATTTTATTAAGCTATTTTATATGTGCCAAATTAGGCCGACAATTTAATTGGAATCAAGGTTCACTGAACCCTGTAAAGATCAAATAAAAACCAAGCCACAAATGTTCGAATTAAGCTTAGCTTAATATCGCTTTTCTTTAGACAATAAAAACCGAATTGCCCCAGAGCCATGAACGAACGAATCCATGATCATTGATCAACCGAAAACCCAAGAAAGAAAACAAAATAAAAATACCCAACAAACCTAATATGGCCAAACGGCGGTAGCAAAAAATAGAGAAAAAACTATAAATGAATAAATAAAGGCGACATTTGGCGCGACTGTTAAAATTACTACAGAAATACATACATATAGACCTGTAACTATTGGTTTTGTCATTGTCTGTGAGTCTATGAGTCTGTGTCTATGGGTTTCCATTGAAAAGTCGAACGAAAATGCCAGGCCAGAGATCCAAGATCCAAGATCATATGGGGCAGAAAATTGAAGTCGTGTGCTAAACTTGCGCCAAATCAACACTGACGCAACAGATAAAGCCAGACGGGAGAAACAAATATACAGATATACACACATATATCGGGGAGTATAGCTCCTAAACTTGATTTCGCCAGCTGCGCGTGGGTATCCGAAAGATACAAAAACAAACGGCTTGGTGGAGAGATCTGTGATCTCGATTCCGTTCAAAATAGTTTGTTTTTGTTGCAATAGTTTTCCATAAAACTGCGAAAAATGTAAGTGCAAGTCAGGCTCTGCATAAAAATTAACGAGTGTCAGATATTCGCTTCTCTAATTAAGAATAATACGTTGAATAACTTTTCTTATGTCAGCAATTGATAAACAAAATTTACAGAGATCTGCGATGTAGATTTCTGAGAAGACTTTTCTGTGAAAGAAATATAAATGCAAAATGGGCAAAGATGTAACCTATAGTTTAAATTTAAGGCTTTCAATCTGTCAACTAGATTGATGGGCCATTCTTTCAGCAAAAGACTAATTAAGTCTTTTAGTGGAACCAGACTTAAACAATTGATTTTATAGCCCGAGTTTTTCCATAAATAAAATGCTCAAATGTGAGACAATAAATTGCGGGCGTAGAGTTCAGCTTTTGGGCATTCGCAGCCATTAACATAAAATCAAGATTTATATGAAAATTGACGCTCTTAAATGCTTGATATGCCATATAAATTCGAATATGGTTGTATCTTTAATTAAGAATAGGGGGCTGCATTGCAAAAGCTTTTCCATAAATGCGCAAAAATTTGAGACAATAAATTCAAGGCGCAAGATTTTTTGGGCATCCAAAGAGGATTAGCATAATGGCCAGATTTGCATGAAAATTAACGCATTTAAATGCTTAAGCTGTCAAAAAGATACAACAAAAACAATGAATGTCGGATTGTTTCTTTAATTAAGAATAATTTGTTGAATAAGTTTCGTTGTGGCTGCATTTGACTAATTAAGTTTATGCAAATGGCGCGTAGGCGAAAGTTTTATGATAGCGGATATGTGTATATATTTTACGAGTTTTTAAGTCGCCGACAAATTGACTATGGATTATTCTATGGAAATAAAAATTAAAACATTTAAAGCGGAAAGCGCAACTAAAAATAAACATGTGGCAAAGTCATAAAACAAAGACGTGCGGCCCTTCGTCATGTTTTTTCTTTATTCTCCCCAAGCTCCCTTTCGTTGTTTTCTTATGGGGATCTCTCTCCCTTTTGAGTACACTGAAAATAATTCTAATTGGATCATGATATTAAAATTTCTTCAAGAATTAGACTAACTTTAATGTCTCCTTAAATATTATTTCCTTTCTCTTAGAACTTAAAATTTCGAAAAACCAAATATTTCATATCAAAAACTAATGATAATAATTTTTCCCAGTGTAGAAAATGACATGAAGCGCAACTGTTTCTGCAAGACAAAGAAGCAGAAGAGAAGGAGAACAACAAGAAGAAGGAGGAGGAGGAGCAGGCGGATACAGAGGAGGAAAAGGAGCCAAGACACTGGGAAGTCGGTGGAAATTAAATACGGTTTTGTTACCAGAAATTCCGCAACTAAAAATAAACAAATGAACGAAGCCCGAAGAAGATGCGAAGCACGCGACGCACAAAAGAGGGTGAAATTTGAATCCACGAAGTGGGGGAGAGGCAAAGGAGCAAAAATTAACAACAATACCAAGTACATACGTAGAGCTGGGGCTCCGCCAGCGATCGTTTTTTATTGAGGAAATAGTGCAAATAGAATTGTGATTTCTGCATATTTGCATAAATTGCGGCCATTGCGAGAATTGCAAAACGATTGGCGGACACGAAGAAAAGCGATAAATGAGCGGCGGCGGCGGCGGAGACAGACGGCAAAGAAAAAAAAACAGCGGATAGCAACTTATCAGAAAACCCACACAGGCACGCGCACACACACACACACCCAGAACCTATGACAACAAAAGAAAAACAAAAGTCATTTGCCTTTTGTTTTGGTTTCTTTTTGCAAAGCTCTCCTTCGTTCATCTCTCTCTCTCACTCTTTGGGTCGCCGATCCGCGCTGCACTTTGCCGATCAACGGTTCTTTGGCTTTCGGTATTTCCTGCTCGCTTGCACCTACGCGACAGGCTCTGCAAAACCAGTTATTAAAAGCCATAAAAAGGAGAACCATTTAACTGTTAAAGGTGTCTCAGGTTGCTTTAGTTTATTTTTTTTTTGGTTGCGACTCTTGCCAGGTGTTTAACTCCGCCAGCTGTTTTGTTTGCATGCGAAAAAGTATTTTCGTATTTTCTGCAAATTGGAATTGTTTTTGGGCTGTTCGGTGCTGCTTCTGCGCAGGGTGGAAGCAGGACGGCACACACTTCCATACACGCACTCACACACTCACTGATGGACGCACACACCCCTGAAAATGCCGCTACTCCAGTGCAATTTATTTTTTTTGCTAAATTTGTTGTAAAATCGGGCATATAGACAGGAAATTTGGAACAACATTTTAGTTTAAAACCAATGGGAAGGATAACCACCCCGCACCCCTCCCCTTCTTTTGTTTTGCGTATGTGTTTTTTCAACTCCGGCGCAGCTTCGTTTTACTCTCTATATACAGCTTCCTTGTTTTTTTTTTTATTATTAAATTTCATTGCGCAAAAGGAGTGGCGTTGTCCAGGATTTTTCACACACACAATCACAAACACACCGTTATTGCGTATATATACATATACATATACATAGTCGGCGTCTCTTCAATTACACTGTTTTCTTCTTGTATTTATTGTATTCGTTTAACCTTTTTTTCCGGCACTTTTACCAATTTGCAAAACTCGATTTGGGTTTTGGATTCCTTTTGAACAAACACACATGTATTTTTATGGTTTTCTCACATTTACCTTTTAAAGAGCTTGTTGTTGTTTAGGCTTTTCGGTATACACAAATCCTTTTTTGCATTTAAATAATCGCGCACCGCGGAGACACTGTGAGTTTTCGCAAGTATTTCGTTTAAAGACGCGTCGTGTTATTAATGTATCTTTATCGATGCATGTTTATTTGTATTTATATATTCTTCGGTTGTTAATTTATTTATTATTTTGTTTGTTGATTACATGTTTTTAAAGCGGAGCGAACGCTAAGCAGCGGAAAAAGTCGCACAGAAAACGCGTCCGTTAATCGCAATGAAACAGCTATATTTGCATTTCGAAAAAAAGCTATAATAATAGAAGAGTTTTTTAATATTTTAAATAATAAAAAAAAGTTTACATTAATTTATTGGATAAACTGATTAAACAGCAAAAATCAATATTGATAAATCGCTATCTTTACATTTATTCTTTTCGAATTTCCTAGGATCGTAGTTAATGGCTTAAACTTTTTGAAAAACTTCAAATGTAAATATTAATTTTTTAATATTTTCTAGCTGCTTTCGCGTTTCGATTCGGACTTAATGATTCGGACTGAATCCACAATATCCACAACAGTTTTACCAGAGGAAAATTTGGCCCTAAATAATCTCAAAAAGTGGAAAATTTCCCCTAAATAATCTCAAAAAGCGGAAATTTCCGCCAAAAAAATCCAGTTTACCCGCTAAAATTTAATAAATCAATTAACTTTAATTTAATTCTTTT
>JAEIIH010025770.1:0-20465 GCA_018904745.1 Drosophila orosa
CGTCATCCCCTAGTTTTATCATTGTAATCTTAATCTTCCATCTAGTTTTGTCATTATAATGTGGTTCATCCATCTAGTTTTATTATTATAATGTGCATTATCCATCTACACAGATTTTATCATTATAATGTGCACTTTTCATATAGTTTTATCATCTTTTATCTAGTTTTATCATTGTAATGTGCATCACATATTGTAATTTTCCAACACTCTATAGGAACTTGATTATTATGAGTAGAAAGCAAAGTTTTACAGGTTATAGCTTTCAAAGTTCGACTGTATCAATATTACGTACCTTTTATCGTATGTTAAAAATATATTATCTATCAAATTAACCTTGGAACCTTGTATCGGTCGGTAGGGGTTCTGAAAGCCTACTTTTATGGGATAGCAACAGTTTTTCGGTGGTCAGTTCTTGAATGCATATTGTTTACACAAACATTTTGATTGTTAGAGCAAAAATACGTAGATTATCTAATTATCTTAGCTCTAAGCTCAAATGAATCCTTTAATTCAGAATTAAAATAATTGTACTTACTTAGCTTTTCCCCTATTTCCCTGCCTACTTATTTATTACCCAATTAATCACTATAATGATGATGCAATTAACAGGCCTTTCTGGACATTGACTACGAGATGCTACACAATGAGTCATGGGGCGACCAGATGGCCGGCTCTACGGCCGTCGTTGTGCTGGTCAAGGACAGCAAGCTTTACTGTGCAAATGCCGGCGATTCGCGGGCCATTGCCTGTGTGAACGGTCAGCTGGAGATCCTATCGCTGGACCATAAGCCCAACAATGAAGCGGAATCAAAGCGAATTATCGAGGGCGGCGGCTGGGTGGAATTCAATCGCGTCAACGGCAATCTGGCACTTTCCCGGGCACTTGGCGACTTTGTGTTTAAGCGAGCGAACAAAAAGCCGGAAGATCAAATCGTCACAGGTGAGAATCCACTGAGAAGCAAGCACCTTTCCTTCCCCTTTGTTCGAATTATGCATTATCACCTTCATCTTCTTCTGCTTCTGTTTGTTTGCTTGTTGTTGTCGTGCAGCCTACCCGGACGTGGAGACACGCAAAATCATGGATGATTGGGAATTCATCGTGCTGGCCTGCGATGGCATTTGGGATGTGATGAGCAATGCGGAAGTGCTCGAGTTCTGTCGCACGCGCATCGGCATGGGCATGTATCCGGAGGAGATATGCGAGGAGCTGATGAACCACTGCCTGGCGCCCGACTGCCAAATGGGCGGCCTCGGTGGGGACAATATGACCGTTGTCCTGGTCTGCCTGCTGCACGATCGGCCCTACAGCGATCTAATAGCCCGCTGCCGAAATAGTAACCAGCAGACAGCTGCCTATGAGAATGAAGCCACCACCAAGGAGGCATCGGCATCGCCATCGCCATCGCCCAAGGGCGGCGATAACTTGGAAGATGCGGATACAGATACGGAAACAGAAACGCAATCCAATCCAAAATCCTGTCCGACCCCAAAGCCCTGTCCAGCAGCCAACGATGATGATGCCGACGACGACGACGACGATGCGAAAAAGGATCAGCAAGATGCGCTGCTGGCAGCGGCCGAAATGCAGCTGAACTATATCTACTAGTGTTGCGCCTTACAATTAACTTAGGGTTACTCCGCAAATACCGCTTAAGGTCTAAAAAGGAAAAGAAAACAAAACAAACAGCAAAGCAAGTGTTCTTGGTTAAGTTTTTTATATGCCCCCAACACACACACCACACACAGTCCCTACCCAAAGTGATGGCAGATTGAAGATTGAAATTGTAATTGTAATTGTTTTAAATGTCCCATCCCCCCACGATGCGTGTATATACATATATGCCTTGTCTCTCGTAACTATATATTTCTATGATTTACTACTACTGATGTTTTGTGATGCCCCAAGAGCAAAAACAAGGATAAAAACAAAAAAAAAAACAACAAGAATTGTATTACTCGTTTAGTATTTATGCATGTACACCCAATACTACTTGTCCAAAAGTTATTGGGTTTCAGATCTTTAAGAAAATGAGTGAAGAGCGAAGAGAGTTTCGGAATAAAAGAAAAAATAAAGCAAAATGTTTTGTAGTGCCCAAAATAAAGGTGTCTCTCTTTTTTAACCTGATCGTTAGCTGGTAATTCAAATATTTTAATTGGACGCGCTGACTGGTTTTTAAGCTAATTTTTCATTTAATACTGGAATTTCACGTTTTTGTTTTGATATTTTATACCTTTGCAGGGTAATGTTGAGCAGATCAGAGTTTGGCAACGCAGAAAAGGTCTTATTTTCGATAGCATAAACTGTATATGCTCAATCAGTATCAACAGGGAAGCCCATACAGTCTCCACAAAAATCTAGTGTAATTTTTTCAAAAATCATACAAATTCTCCAAAGTTTACAAATATTTAAAATTTTAAGAACTTTAAATTCAATATGCCAGTATATAAACCCAATTCCTAACGCAAATATAATGTTGTTTTGGGTAACTTACCTTAATTCAATTCGAATGCTGCAAGGGTATACAGACTTCGGCTTCTTTGCTTGTTTTTTTATGGAGATGCATAACTGTAGATCCATTAAGCAATTACTGTGACTCTTGCTCCTCTCGCTGATAGCCAGCTTTATATGGTTTCTTTTGTTTCTGTATTTCTGCTGTTTATTTTCCCTCAGCTATCTACACTTAATCTACATTACCCGAGCGGTTTGTTGTTCTCTCCTTGGTGTACACTCTTCCCAGAAGGTATATGGGTATAAAAGCATATGTAGGGGTAATTGGAGGCATCTGAGATCCCATAAGTGGATCAGTATCTACAGGCGAGTCGATTTAGCGATGACCATCTGGCTGTATATCGTTTAGCACCCCAACAATTCTCAAAAGTTGCTGTAAAACCCCACTAAGCTTTGATTATCACTTTTTTCGTGTAATTTATATTACTTCTTCATGAAATTGTCGTTTAAAGTTGATCGGAGTAATAGGATTGCAGATAGAGCCTTGGGTACCAGCTAACTGGTACTAGTATCTTCACAGTAGAACCAAAGACATTAGAGTTATATAATTCTAATTTCTTTGGTAGAACCCTCTCAACTGTAGCTTCATACTTCTTTTCCTTTAATTTGATTGGAAATTCTATATGTATTATAAATACAATAAACTAAAACTGAGTGTGACAGCCCCCTATTTGTTGTATTTATTTCCTCGTTTAAACTAGCAAGTATAAATTTTATTTGTGCTTTTTTTTTTGCTATTATTCATTACGAGTACGAGGGTTCGTCCGCCTCCTCCTTCCATCGTACAAATTGTTTCGAGCTTAACTATCGCTTTTAAAATTTAAATAGACTGAAATGAATGACGACGCTTTTGATTTTGTTTTTGTTTTTTTTTTTTGTGTTTCTCAGTGTTTGTATTTTTTTTTCTTTTTTTTTCGTTTTCCTTTTTGTTTTTATTATAATAATATTTTTATTTTAATATGTATGCCATATATTACACATTCAATTATTATGTATAACTGCTGTTTTGTTTGCTTGCTTCGCTTGCTGCATAGAGAGAGATATTATTGTATTTTCTTTATAGTTAGTTTTATAGTGTTCTTTTTTTTTGTTGCTAAATCATATGCAATTTGTTTTGTTATATATAAACCCTTTCGCTTTTGTTGTAGTTGTTACTTTACAGTTGTCTATCAATGTGGTTTGCTGTCGGTACAATTACATAATATATTTATATAATGTGTGTATATGCATGTACTTGATCTTCATCTCATTGTTTACTCCTCATTATTACATATTTCCATTTTTCGTTTTCTATGTTTGTTTAACAGACAGGTTTTTGTTGTTCTTGTGTTATGTTTGTTTGTTTGTTTGCTGTTTCTTGTTGTTGTTGTTTTTTTCTAGTGATAACAATGTGCGTAAGCATTCTTTTTTTGTTTTTAAAGGTAGTAACTAAAAGCAGTAAAGTTCCAGGCAAAAGAAAACAAAAGAAACTACAAAAATTAAGGAAATGATAAGAAGAATCCATAGGGCTGGCAGTGCCAAATAGAATGAGCAAAGGGAAGGCTGCCCTTCAACGATATATAGTATATATATTTATGTAGATATAGCTAAAGGTATGTACAGTGGTCTCTCTGTTGTCAAGGTGACGAGCCTTCCCTTTAAATGAAAACTGCTTATGAGAAAATCGAACGGAAAAATTAATGATATTTCTAAGCCGTGTTTTAGTGTGTTTTGTGGGGAGATGGATTTGTATGGGGGGGAATACTACTATATATATATATATATATAGGTATTGTAAATATAACAAGGTGTGTGTGTGTGTGGTGTGTGTCATATATGCGCTGCTGCTTAAGTATACAAAAATAAATAACTTAAGAACTGAGAGGTTTTACAATGTAACAATTTAATTTAATTTATTGTATTATTACTTACAAATTATTTAACATCAACAATGTTCTTTTTTTGTTACTTTCTCTAAGCCCTACTACTCCTCTCGTCCTCGTCCTCTTCTCTTCTCTAATCCTCCTCCTCCTTCTACTCTGGTCTAGATGTCGTCGCTGCGGCTGTGTTTGTGGGCTACTCTGGACCCTGGGTCATGGTCATGGTGTCTTGGCTCATTCCGTTTTATTTGTTTATTTGTTTTTTGTCGCACACAATTGATCGATTTGTCTCAATTGCCTAATATCACATCTCACTCGGAACTCGCGACGCGACACGACCCACTCACCACTCGCTAGCTGCTCCACTTGCCAACCTCCTGGCCACGTCCATCCCCGACCATTGATTCACCTAAAGCAGTCCAAGTCCGCACAGTCCCAGTCGGAGGTTCAAACTGTACAGTTTTAGTGTTTGTAAAGAGTCTGTCTGTGATGAGCACAACGAAAATCATTTGAGAACTATCCATAAAAAAATGTACGATGTGTGATGGATGGATGCAAATGTTGGGATTATAGTTGGGCGTGTGTCTCTATCGCTATCTCGGTCTCTGGGTATTTCTTCAGTATTTTTTGGAGGGGAAGATACAAACTATCAGGAATGATGCACAGAAATTGCTGTGTGATGAATAGACGGTGAATCGCCATAGTAGTGTGGTGAATAGATGGTGAATCACCATAGATTTCTCATCCACAGCAATTTCTGTATAAGCATCCCTGCGGAATATAAGCTATGAATTATAGTTACATTTTGTGTGTGTGCGGAGTTGGCATGCATCGAACCACTGAGCAAGGTATACTATCTGTGGGTGAGTCTGGGAGTATCTCTTGAACGGATCCCGGCCAGGGTTTTGGATGTCTTAGAGGCAGTTGTGTTTGTGTGGAGTTTGGTGACTTGGGACACTTGTTCTTGGGCTCTTGGCTCACTGGTTCAGATGGCATGCCGGCCTCATATGTTACACAGTTTTGTTAAATATATATTTATATATATAT
Organism: Drosophila orosa; assembly: GCA_018904745.1. NCBI lineage: Eukaryota > Metazoa > Arthropoda > Insecta > Diptera > Drosophilidae > Drosophila > Drosophila orosa. Next base: position 5,419 of record JAEIIH010025770.1, read on the forward strand.
ATATATTAGTTAGTATAGGCACTTAGCATATTCGATTGTTTTCATAGAAACAAAATATATGTGGTGTATAATATATTGATTTTCAGTTTTTAGTTTTCATTCTCTTGATTTGTGTTTAGTTTTTAATTTTTACATTTTAAATTTCATTTTGGTTGGAAGTCTTGCGTTTTTAGAGTTCATTTTTCATATTCTCCCTCTTCGTTTTTGTTTTTTGATTTTGGATGAAAGTTTTGGGAAAACATTATCTGGTTTTTGTTCACAGTGGGTTCCAAGTATTTTGAGTTAAAATATATAACGAAAATAATACGTTTTTCAGTGAATAAAAATTAAAATGAAAATGATTCGTTTCAAGGTTACGTTTTGTTCTCAAATAAAAAGGGAAATGATGAAGAACTTAAGAGTAATGTTTGTAAGTTAAGTGTGGGTGTGGGTGTGTGTGTGGGATGTGGATGCGTGTGTGTGTGTGTAAATATCCATATGTGTGTGTATACCTAAACTTAAATATTTATGCCCTAAACGTAGTGTTTTTTAGATATCGTGTACGCTCCTTAAATATACTGATTATTCCTTCTCTTCTCCTTTTTTTTAGTTGCCAATTGATTTCTTATTCCGTAATGCTCCAATTAATTTACATGCTTCTTTTTGTTTACATTTGAATATGAAAAAAAAAAAAAAATCAATAGAGACTCTACTAAAAATCATAATTTGTGCGTAAAATCAAGAATTAAAATATCTACGATGAGCATCAATAATTATTGGGAAAACGGGCTCTAAAAGGGAAGCAGCATCATATTTTGTCCAAATAGAATTTGTTTGTTTTAAATGCCTATTTTGTGTGTGTGTGAGTGTGTGTGTTGTCCTAAACCTCTCATAGAATTTCCGTGTTTTTATTTTTTTTTATATAGTTTATGGCACCTATTTGTTTATCGTGTGTGTGTGTGTGTGTGTGTGTGTGTGTGTGTGTGTGTGTGTTTGTGGTGTGTGTTGTGGGTGAGTGTAAAATACATATTGTTGCTTTGTCCTATTTACAGAATTACTTGTAGAGTCATCGTTCTCGTTGAATATTTAACATTAGTTACGTGTCCTATGAGCTGAGCTGCTGAGCTACGCGTTTTGCAAGGATAAAGTTTAGTATTTAGTAATGCATCGTCTTCTCTTCTCTTCTCCCAACTCATTTCATTTCGTTATCGTGTTGAAATACATATATAGACGTCGTGTGAAACCATCAAACTGAGAAAATTGCCTTCATCATGTGTTTTTTGTTTTTTTTTTTGTTTAGTAAAGAAATGCAATTTTAAAATGTATAAACCTTTCTTCCCCCCGTAGGAGTTTACCATATAAAAGGGGAGTCTGTGTCTGCGTATGTTGTGGGGAAGGAAGATATAATATAGCTTGTCTGAGGGTTCCCTTAAGTCCTGAACTAAGTACGAGCATCCCTTCGATCAAGTGACGTTAAAATGTCTACAAATAATGCTTCAAAACAATCGTATATGTATATATTACATACAATATATAATATATATCTAAATAATAGGGACTAGCTGAGGAGACATAGCCAAGTATATAGACAAAATATACACGCTACGCACTCGAATCTGTGGCGAAAAATGATGAGAAATTATGGATATACCTAAACGTAGATAATATATAACATAAAATCAACGTGAGTTCGTTCATTGATCAGCAAATAAAACCTAATATATTCTCCTGTTGCTTTAGCTTTAGTTTTAGTTTAGTTTCTTTTTGTTTGTTTGTTTGTTTGTCGTTCGATGCTGCAAGTTTGGCTAACTATGCTCAGAAATCTTAGAACCTATTCACTTGGTAATCGTAATGATAGCTTAGGCATATATATATATATTTATATATCTCGTCTCGTCGTCGTCTCCAGCTCTCCTGCTCTCCTGCTTCCTGTTCATTACCCTTTTGAGTTTAGGTAACATTAGCTTAGAGATTAACATTAACTGGTAACTGATTATATATATATATATAATTATATATATATATATATATGCTTATATACACACATTGGCATATACGTATATGTAGCTGGAGAAGGGGGTATGCACCATTCATTCATCATCGTCGTCCTTGCCTACTAAATATGATAACTGGTCCAAGCATAGCCCACTGCTTCCGTTTCTCTATCCCCTCTCACTCTCTTGCAGCGGCCACAGCTGGAAGTTAATGAATTAATCAACTAATTTAGCAAGCAAAGGATCGAGACTCACCTTTTGTATGCCTCCTTAGTTAGCTTGTAAATATCTATGTATAGCACTTATAGATATATAATAACAAAAAATGTTCTCGCTCGATATTTACACATGGAATTTCATTTATGTACAACAGGCGCACACAGAGATGCATCTATCCCTGCTCAGGGGTATCTGTCAACAGTTGTCTCCTTGCTTTTGGCAACGCGGTTTTGTTTCTTCGTTTCGTATTCTCATCAACACTCAACTCTATCCCTAAGAGTTGTTGTTGTTGTTGTTGTTGTTGTTGCTGGCCCTGGACTTGCGGTTGCCGCCAGTCCCCGAACCGACATTGGCATTGGTATTGTTGTGCTCTATTCCAGAGCCATAATGTTGTTGCTGCTGCTGCTGTTGCTTCTCCTTGCTTTGCTGGCGCACAGAGGCATTGGGACGATTATCTGCCAGAATTAAAAAGTAATGAAATAGGAGTTCCAATCGGTAAGTCAAGTCTTTATCTTACCTTTCTCTTTGGCAGAGGCACCGGCACCGATAGCCGCATTGGCACCTGTACTGGCTTTGCCAGCTGGCGAGGCACCGCCTGCAGCACGCTTTTCAACTGAAGCTACCACCGTGACGGCGGCCAGGCCGCTCTTCTCAACAGCCGCCACAACAGAGGCGGGATCGCCAAAGACTAGATCCATCTTGTGGCTACCGGTGGGCGATAGGGTCCCTGTGGAGCCGCCAGAGCCAGTTTCCTTGCCATCACCGGAGGCAGCAGCGGCGGCGGCGGCGGCCTTGTGAACTTGAGCCACTTGAGCGTAGCTCAATTTGCTAGCCGTGGCGGCAGCCGCTAGATTTTCTGTGGACGTAGATGTGGCCACGCTTTTGTGTTTGGCACTATTAGCCAACAGATTTGCCTCTTTTTTGGCGTGCAGAGCGGCCACGGCGGGCGGCTTCTTATGCTGGCCGAGGCAGCACTCGGCAAGGGTCGTGGTCAGACCACTCTCCACCACGGTGCAGGCGCCAGCGCCCGCGGCCAGGGCAGCGGAGTACTCGTGTTGACCAGCCAGCGTCGACAAAGGCAGCTGCTGCTGCTGCTGCTGGGCGTAGCCCTCGACCAGTCTCTGCTGCTGCTGCTTTGGATGAACTTCATCCTCAGTCTTGTTTGATTTGTCCAGCTGCTGCTGCTGCTGCTGCTGCGGTGGCGGCTGCTGCTGGGCTCCGGCGGCCGCCTCCTCCTTGCTGCTGGCGTTGATATTTGGTGTTAGACACTTTATCACATGGATCGAATTGTTGTTACTCGAGCTCTGCTTGGTAACGTTCTTAGTATTGGTTCCCGTTCCCTCCTGAAGCTGCAGCGCGTACTCTGTGCCCGGGACGGGGGGCGTGGGGCTAACAGGTGGATTACGCTGCTGATAGTTGTTGGCCAGGTGCGGCGGCTGATTCTGCATCTGCACCTGGTGGTGCCTGTTATCCTTGCGCGCCTTGCCCTTGCCACCGCTGACGCCGACGTTGCCCCCAGTGCGCACCACATCCGACAGCCGGTTCTCAGACCAGTTATTCGCCGCAGAAGTATTGCCCAGGTGAGCACCACTGTTCTCTATCCCCTGGTGATTGCTGGAGCGCTGCTGCTGCTGCTGTTCCTCGCCGACGCCACTCTCCACACTGCTGCTCAGCTGCTGCTGGTGCTGGTGCTGGTGCTGTTGCTGCTGCTGCTGTTGCTGGTGCAGCGACTGCTTTTGGCCCACACCCGTTGACGATGAGGAGGACGTGGTAGAGTTATGCAGGGAGGCGCTGCCGGTGGCCTGAGGTGTATGCGGTGCGGTGGCCGATGTGGCTGGCAGTGGTGGAAAGGCGGCTGCCTCCAGATCAAACTGCGGCGGCTGGACTGGAGCCGACGGCTGTTGCTGTTGTTGCTGCTGCTGCAGTTGTTGCTGTTGCTGCGTCTGATGCTGGTGCTGGTGCTGATGCTGATGCTGGTGACCCTGATAGCCCAGAGAGCTGTGGTGAAGGCCGCCGCGATCATTGCTTCCACCGGAGAGACTGTTGCTGCCAGATCCGCCGCCGCCAGCAGATCCACCGCCTGCCGCACCACTGCCGCCGCCACCGTTGCCACTGCTGACGCCCAGGCCACCGCTGTTGCCCACATTGCTGCCGATCGAGTTGTGATGGTGATGGTGATGGTGGTGGTAATGGCCAGAGCCCTGCTGCTGCCCAGCTGCACCGGAGGAGGTCAGATGATGCTGCTGCTGCTGCTGCGAGGACAGGCTGCTGCTGTGGTGATGATGATGGTGCGAGCCGCCACTCGCCAGGGACGACGAGTGCTGTTGGGCATGATAGTGAGGATTGTAGTTGTTGCCCTTGTAGTTGCCACGGTGCTGGGGCGGTGGGACGTCGTGGATGGTATTGTAATGGCTCTGGCGTTCGCCACGATGGGAGGCTCCACCTCCGCCGCCGCCGCCGCCATCAGTGCCTCCCGACGACTGTACATTGCTGGCGGTGGTCGAGGCTAGAAGGTGCTGCTGTTGCTGCTGGTGCGGATTCGAGGGAGAACTGCCGTAGAGCTGCGAGGGATTAACAGATGTCAAGGGTTAGATTTAAACAATTTGTAAGCATTTTAAATTGAATGATTTGAAGCCTTTTAAACCAACTGAAAGCCCTATCTCGAATCGCGAATCTAAACTAGTCTTAAGTAGCGATAAGCTTAAAGAATCATATTCAGTTTGCTTACCCCAACTCGCCCGCCTGGGGAATAGTTGAGACCACCGCCCTCCTCATCGCGGCGACGACGACGCGTTCGGTTTTGCCACTGCAACGGCTCCTTGCTAATCGAAGTGGCCAGCGATGAGGAGGAGCTCGCCGACATGTTGCTGCTACGATTCACCTGCTGCATGGCGTGTGAGCCATGCTCCACCACGACGACGCCGCCGTCACCAGTCTCCTGCTGTTGCTGTTGCAGATCCTGCGGCGCCTGCTGCTGCTGCTGTGGTTGCGCCTGCTGCTGCTGTTGCTGTTGCTGCTGCTGCTGCTGCACCACCAAGTGATGCTGAGCTGGAGCTGCGGACACGTAAGTAACTTGCGGGGCGCTGGCAACGCCAGAGGAAGGCAAATGATAGTGCTGCTGCTGTGATTGTCCCTGCTGCGGCTGGCCCTGCAGGTGATGGCCGTGAGCGGGCAGAACCTGCACCTGGGCGTAGTGGTGGTGAGTGGTCACCCCGCCGCCATAGCCCTTATCTAGGTTCTTCTGCATGCCGCCTGCAATGGTAAATGGCACCGTTGAGAGAGTGCGTCCAAGTTATATTCCCCCTGTAACTCACCCTTCCAATTACTCTTGATGGGATAGTGGCGGGTGGAGCTGTTTACTTGCACCTGGGCAGGCTGCTGTTGCTGCTGGGCCGAGCTTGTTGGCTGCTGCTGTTGCTGCAGCTGAATTACCTGCTGCTGCGGCTGCTGTGGCTGCTGCTGCTGTTGCAGCGGCGCCTGCTGCAACGCATCCTGCTGTACAATATTCGCAGGAACCACGCTCACCATCCCCCCGGGAATGGCGCCTGCTATCTGGATGGGCACAATGCTGCCGCCTTGGATGTGCGACTGGGTTTGCTGTGAGTTGCGCGGCGGCTTGCCCCTCGACTCACCGCGTGGTCCCGAATTAGCACCGCCGCCCACATTATTGGGATTGCCACCGCCGCGATGATTGTTGTTGTAGCGTCCACCGCCGCCCTGCGGCTTGGACGTGACCATAGTTTGTGCGGTGGGTGGCTGCGGAGCAGGTGTGAAGCTGGCGGCGACAGCTTGCGAAGTCAGGGGATTGGGTGCGGCAAAAATGTTGCCGCCGATTTCATAGAAATTCTGGCCATGGGGGGCAGTGGCGGCCATAGTACCCGGCGGCCAGGGACTAGCCACCAGGCTGGAATAGAATTGATTCTGCGGAATCGGCTGCAAGTGTGATTACAATTTAGAATGTGTTGTCTCTCAGTGTCGCAGCCAGAAATACTCACAATCAGTACGGGATTGCTGTACGGCACAGAGGCGGGACCCCCAATGGTCGCCCCGTTGGCGTACATGTAGCGCTGCGGTGTGGCAGCATAGCTAACGGCCGCAGCACCAGCTCCGGAGGGATCAAACACAGCCGGGGCAGTTGGCGGCGATGTGAGACGGTAGCCGTTCTTCATATTTGGTACAGCTTGAATGCGATTGATAAACGACTTGGGCTTGATGCGCGCCATTATCGGCTTGCCATGGAACTCCTTGATCTCTTCGCGCAGGTACTTGAACGCCTTCTGCGCATCGTCATCCGACTCGAAGGTGATGTACCACGAGCTGTTTGCGGCGAATTCGCAGGAGATGGGCTCGGGGCAGGTCTCGTTGTTGAACAGAGCCTAACACAACGCAAAAAGCAAAACGCAAACGAAATCGAATTAGTTTTCCCGTTTATATGCGAAAGAATGAGTGAGTCATCACCTTGACTTCATCGACGGGCGTGTTGCCCGATATCTCGCGCAGAATGATGATGCAACGCTTGTGATTGGGACGCACGCGCAGGCCCTGGTCGTCCACCTGGACGTTGGGCGACTCTCGCAGCACCTCGGTGATGAGCTTGATGTCCTTGGTTAGTTTCTTGACAAGATTGAATCTGGCCACTGTCCAAATGGGCACATACTGGTCACCGTCCATCTGCGACAGCAAGTAAGTATCGTTGGCCAGGTTCTCTCTGTGTGGAAATGTCAAAAAAATGGGTTTTATTTGGAGTTTAGGATAGGGAAAGACTGCTTGCGCACCTGGAGAAGTAATACTCGAGCTGTGTGGCCAGCATTTGCTTGAGCTTGTCCAGTGGGATGTTAGGATCCTCGCCAGTGGCGCCCTGCTGCTGCTGCTGCAGCTGCAGCTGCTCGGCCGTGCCATTCGCTGGCAGCGCTACGGGGAGCTGAACGGGAACTTGGACAGGAACCTGGACCGGCAATACAATGTGCTGCTGCTGCGGCTCAAGGGCAACTAAATTCGTGTTGTTAACACCAGGTACGAAGGCGTCTGTGTAGACGACAGTGCCATCCTGGGTCTGGGCGAGCGCTCCATTCATGATGGCGTATTCGGTATTGTCGTTGGCCTCGCCGCCGACTCCGACAGCTAGTGATGCTGCTCCTGCTCCTCCTCCTCCTCCTCCTGCTCCTACGGCAGTGCTAACCACGCCCTGGGCCTGTGGAGGCGCCGGCTGAAGGCCGTATTGCAGATGCTGGGCGGGATGCGGCGATTGCTGCTGCTGTAGATGCTGCTGGAGTGTCTGCTGCTGCTGTTGAAGCGACTGCTGCTGCTGCTGTTGGTGGGCGACGTGCGAAGCAAGGTGCTGCACCTGCTGAGGATGCGGCTGCTGTTGCTGCTGGAGTGGATGCGGCGGCTGCTGCTGCTGCTGCTGTTGAGCGGGCTGAACTGCTGCTGCGGCGGCCACGGCTGCGACGGGAGCTACGGGTGGTGCGGCGGCTGCTGCTGCTGCGGCGGCTGCGGTTATCAACGGTATGTGGGCTGCGGCGGCTGCTGCTGGGGCTGCGATCTGTGTGGTGGCGCCGAACAGATTGGTGGCTAGCATCGCCGTCTCGACAGGAACATTGGTGTAGACCGGCGGCTGGATCTTGACTGCATCTCCGTTCATGTACACATATCCTCCTGCAAGTGGACGAGTATGTGGGAATGTGTGAGTGTGGGCATAGTACGAGGATGATGTGTGCGTGGTGTGCGTGGCGAGAGGGGGTGTGGTTGCAATGTGCCGTGTACGTGTGTGCATAAACAAGGTCAATTTTTTCTTTTTGTTGTTTTAGACGTAACGGGAAACTTTCGTAATCGGAGGAAGCTACTGCGAAAACTCTCTTCTCGGCACTCGGCCGATTTCGATACGATACGATACGATTTCGATGAACGCAAATAAAAACAAACAAAATTCGATGCCAACATAATCACACACACATGCGGATGTCAAAGGCGAAGTAGCGGTGAAAAGCTCAAGAGCCGAATGTGTGTGAATGCAAGTGCAGTTGTATGAGGGGTGGCGGCGACATTTACATATGTATAGGTACACATATATGTATGTACTGGAGACTCCACTACTAACCTAGGTAGTATTCCATGGTAACGTATGTTGCAATTATCAAGAAATTCCACACACAAAGACACAGTCGGTTTTTCACTTCACTTTTCTCTTCTTATTTTTTTTTTTTTAATTTATTATTTTTTTTCTTTTTTGCTCTTTCGAGCTAGCCAACACACACACACTCGCACGCGGCACACTCACACACAGCTCAGACACACAAGCACACACACCAGTCACACACACACGCGTTGCCACCCAGTCGCGAGAGAGAGAGAGCGAGCGAGGAGAGAGAAAGAAGAGCTCTTTCTATTTGGAAAATTTGATTTTCACTGTGATATATTCTCCTACTTGCTTGCTGCTGCCCCGAAACTCGATTCAGCACTCTTATTTATTTATACTGCTGCGGCAACTGCTGCTGCTTTGGATTCGGATTGGGATTCGGATACGGATACGGCTCCTGCTCCTCCGCCCCTGCTCCTGCACATTTTCTTCAACTTCTACGTTGCCTTGTTGCCTCCTTCTTCGTTCCTATTTTTTGTTTCTTTGCTGTTTCTATTTCCTTTCTGCTTCTGTTTCTGCTGCTTCTTTTCGTTTCTTTACGTTTTCTTTCGGTATGAGTGAGTGTGGGTCTATTTTTTCAGCTTTTTGCACACGCAGAGAATGAATTGAAAATTGAGAAACGACCGAGAGGCAATTGATTTTTTTGACTTTTCACACCCAAATCGCAGCGCCCGCACCCGCCAGCGTAGCGTTTTTCGTTGCCAATCGCTTGCGAAGGTCTTAAATAAATTGTTAAGCTTCTGCCAGGTTTTTTTCACAACGAACTTGTCACGCGAAAAATCCAAAAATTCGACTTCTCATCGTCATAGAAAACTTTCGCCGTTTCGATAGGTCCCACGGTTGCAAGCGATACCAAATACGATGGATTTGAATAGTGACTAGAATTTATTCGTATTTAACAAGTTGATTTGTTTTACCTGTCAACAGGGCGTGGGGCAGACCTTACAGCGTTTTTTGCCTCAATTTTCTTAAATATTAATAAATATTAGCCCAAAAAGCATGCATATGCAGGCCGATAATACCATACAAATACATTGCTACTTTTAAATACCGAAAATATACTGACTTTGAGCGAGGTGGCAGCACTACAGCGTGCAAGAACATAATATTGCTATATTGCTAAACAAATTTCTGCCCCCTTTCTCCCCCCACTGCCCATAATCTGAGTGCATAATTATGTTTTGCAACCCGCACTTACCACTTGCAGTGAGAGAAGTCCCGCGTGAAACCCCCTCCAGTCACGGATGCAGTGCAGCTGCAGCGTCGCGGGCCAAAACCACTTGTTAAAGCCAACCGAAACGAACAAATGAAACACGTAGCGTTCCAGCGTGAACCAACTTTTTGCTTAATTCAAGGGGCTGGTTCGGTAACAGGCGCGGACAAGTTAAGTCTTTTTAATGGTTTATTCCACTCTTTTCTTTACTCCAACAAAAAGCAACACACGCAGAATATTCGCGCTCACAACTAGTTTGCAATGGTAGAGCTGTCAAAACAGCGATAGCCTTATAAAGATATCGATAGCTTGGCGCTGACACCATCGATTGGCTCACAAATAATAAGTTTTAAATAATTTTTAATGTTGAATTTGTAAGATTCTTAATTTTACGCGGCTAATTAAAAAGTTTCTTGCTTAAATACCGACAAAATTTCAAGTTATTAATGAGCAATATTAGCACGATAGTATCGATATTTTTCTGTATAATTCCGCAATTAGGGATGAAATACCTATATTTGATTATTGTTTGTAAAAATTAAAAATTTGTAAATATATTTTTGTTTATCCAAATTTTGACACCTTTAAAAAAGGCAGTTTTTTATGAAAATGTATAGTTGCAACAACGATATATCGGCTATTCTGTTATAAGAAGTATAAAAGGTTTATAAAGGAATACACTGCACTTTTCGCCCAATGCTAAAATTATAACTTAAGCTATTTTAAAGTAATTAATGCATTGGCTATTTAAAGTTACATCTGTCCTGCATTTAGGAAAAAAGACATTGGCCAAGCCCTTATAAAATTGGTTTACTATGTCTATTTTTAATTTCTTAACTATTCCATATGCAAATATTACTATTTCTTGAATGAAATAAAATGCCTTTGAATATAAATTTGATACATTTCGGAAAATTATAACACAACGAAAAAGTCTGCATTAGCCGAACTTGAACGCCACAAATTCGACCTACACAATTTTCCATACGAGCACTAGACTTTTCAATAGCATAATTAAATAATGCTCTTCCCAATTAAGATTTTCGGATGTGGCCTGCAACCCCGATTTTTCCGAGCTATAATTCCATTTTAATAATGTCTCAACCAGCATAATCCGAGAGCTTACAGGGCCCAATTAATTACAACATCATGATCCGATCTCGTCTCCATTATGCTAAGGCAGCGCCCACACACACGTTCGTTTATTTAAATTGAACATTTAATTTTATTTATAACATTGTTCTCAGTTAATGGTCTATTGCTTCCTCTGTCTTCATGTAAATGTTCTATATATCAAGAGTTTTTCAATTAAATCGGGAACAAATAACTTTTGCAAGTTAAGCTGCTAAAGGGTGTTGATGTTGTTGTGGTGCTTAAGAATGAAATAGTAGTGAGAATTCACACCGCTTTTGTTCGTTTTTGTCCGCCTAGAAGCCGTGCACCTTGAGCTGGTCCGGCTTAGCTAGTCCCACCTTCGTCAACCATTGACAGATGTTCTCACGCTGATCGCCCTGGAGCTGGAGAACCTCACCATACTCTGGATGCTCGATTACAGTGCCATTGCATGCGAATTCCTGTGGGGAGTTTTAAATATTTAATATCATTAAGCTGTAATGTTTCCCTGAAAGGAAGTAATCTTATCTTAAAAAGGGTACAGTTGCGGTCAAATAATAGGTTTAGTACAATTATCTTTCACAAATCTTTCACCGAATTGTGATTTATTTCATTTTTTAACAGCAAATTAGAAGAATTACTGATTTATCTTAAGGATGCCTTTCTTATTTAAATCTTTCAATGTTATCAAACTTAATGCATCCCTAGTGAGTAACTGTAAATAAAAAACTTTCACTAAAAGACGGCGACTATGAACATTTTTACATCAATTTCCTAGATTCTTTGTTTAACCGCAACTGTAAACGGAAACTTCCGTTATAGTTTAGCTTACCTTCTTGCAGGAGCGGACTATCTTCTTCAAGTCATACTCCGCGGACAGGCCCTGGACAGTGGTTAGCGTCTTGCGACCGTTCCTCTGCTGGATTCTTATATGCACTAGCCCGTCTTGAATATCATCATCATTGCCCTTGATTGCATCAGCAAAGGGGTCTGTGGGGAAGAGCAAGGAAACTCCATTGATTATCGGATGCAGCAGCGATGAAACGTAATGTAATGTAATGGATGTACAATGTAATCACACCCTTGCAGCGTGCTTTACTTTTGTGCGTATGCATGGGTGTACACACACACACACCAGCGCAGAGGCGGGGGCCGCGGCCGCTGCTCGATGATGACGAACACGAGAGCAGCCATTTTTATGTACATGTGTAACTGGGGCGAAAAACTGCACACGCAGCACTTACCACGAGTGTTTAAATTCTGGATGGACATACGACAATAAAAACAAACCACAGCCGAAAACAAAAACTTTTTGAAATGATCTGTTGTTATCTGAACTTTTAATTTAACGTTTTAAGAGTTTTCGGAAATGTGTTTGTCTGACAAGTCTAACACAGGGTTGTCACTAGATTATCTGAAATCTATCGATATGATTTTCCAGCCGATATATCAACATAACGAAAATACCTGTTTCAAATTATATTATTTTATTATTATTTGTATTATATTTAAACAAATTCCTTGATTTAAATATCAGGAGCTATCTAATAACTGCGACCTCCGCTTACAAGTCAGAATATATTTCCACGAAATTCGCATTTACCAGAATACTGGAGTGAGCCCCATTTTGTTTAAAAAAAACTTAAAAATGAAATGTATTATTCTAGAATATTTTGTAAAAGGTTATTGCCTGCTTCAATTTATAATATGGAAAATAATTTTTAAAATATACAACATAATTGGCAGTTCTGCTACTGCTGCCGTGTGCTGCCAACCCGTGCGACTATCGGCTGCGAGCCGTGCAACCCTGTGTTTTTGGGGAAGCGCAGCCAAGTTCACGCTATGCCGGGCTGCCATATTTCTTTCCTGCTTGTCTTTCAACGAGAAAAGGTGGGCATTTAGCGTTTTGTCTTGATTTGGTTAAGTTAGAGCCTCCCCACAGCGTTCCAAGCGCTATGCAAGTGTTGAGCGCAATGCCTGCACCACGTGTTGCAGTTAATTTGGCTGTTGGAGCGCCCAAGCACGGAGGTAAATCTAGTTTTACCCACACGTGCAACACAGCAGCGGCAATAGTGAATTACAAGAACAAAAAAAAAAATGTGCAATTTTCAAGCGCGGAAAACCATGCCGGAATTTGTTACTAATTGAAATTAGTTTTCTGTGCTGTAAATGGTTACTAATTTATTTTTTCTTTGTGATTTCCATGTACCTTGGCTGCGTCTCTTTGGAATATTAATTCAAAAGGTAAGAGCACATGTTGGCGTTATTTAGTTGAGTTAATCTTTTATTGTGATGAACGAATTGAGCGGAAGAGTACTTTGAAGACTATATTCATCACCCAAGACTGAAAGAAGCCCAAAAAAGCTTTTAGTAAGCCAACAGACACCAGAAACTAACTTTTTCTGCTTCTTTCTTTCATGTATCTTTGGTTTTGGCTGATAATCTGGTGTTCTCCTTAAAGGTAAGCAAATACATGCCAATTACAGGTTATAATTCATGATTTTGTGATGATTGAATGAGCGGAAGAGTACTTTGAAGACTATATTCATCACCCAAGACTGAAAATAGCCCATAAACTCTTCTAATTCTAAGCCAAAATGCAAGATCTAACCCTTAATTTTTGTTTATTTCATGTTTCCTTCCTTTTCCTGTGGTTAATCTCTGGATTTCTCCATAAAGGTAAGCCTAAAGTTACTTTAAGTACTTGAGTTTTGTTTTAAATGATGAATGAATGAGCGGAAGAGTACTTTGAAGACTATATTCATCACCCAAGACTGAAAAACCTCGAAATAAGCGAACATATTGGTGTTTCTCTGGAACTATTACTAATTTAATGTCTTTCTTTTGCAGACGTGAGATGGCAACCTCTTCGCACCTCAACTGGTTGATCATTCGCAACAACAACGCCTTCTTGTTGAAGAAGCGCGATGTTAAGAAGCCCTTCAGCACAGTAAGTAAATTAAATCCTTTTGAATAACATTAAAACCTTCAATGATGTTTCCAATTTTAAACTTTCACAATGATATTTGAATACAACATGATAGTAACTTAAATCTGAGCAAAAATTGGCTAAATCAGTGGTTAATTCTACCTAAAAGAGACTCATTTACTCATTGAATCTTTCGAACCTTTTCAGGAGCCAAACAACTTGGCCAGCGTGAGCTCGTACCGCTACAGCGGCATCGTGCACAAGAAGACCCTCGGAGTCGTGCCCGCCGCCGACAAGAAGGGCTTCACCGCTGTGCTGAAGAAGGGCAAGTATGCCCAGCGTCCCGCCAAGAACACGGTGCGTGTTGACTTCAAGGCCGGTCCCCGCCGTTCCCTGAAAAAGCTGAAGAACCTGCTCATCGGCTCCAAATACCGCAAGGACCTGACCCAGGTAAATATTGCCCAAATCTAGGCTCGATTCACTTGTTATGATGATATTTTTTAATTATGCTACACAACCAAGATCGCAGAATGATCCGTGTTGATAACCCTGTCTGAGGCTTCAATTCTTGACAAAGAACTTGCTTATTTCACTGGTTCCCCATCTAATTCATTATTCTTGCTCTTGCAGGCTGCCCTCCGTCGTGCGTCCGCTGTCCTCCGCTCCCAGAAGCCTGCCCCCGTCAAGGGCAAGAAGGCTGAGCTGGCTAAGGGAAAGAAGCCCGAATAAAATGTGTACCAGATGGGATCATGCGGAGCTGTTTTCTACTCGAGAATAAAGAAAAAACGTTAAAAACACCCTAAATATTTGAAGTTGAAGTTGTTTTGGGGGGAAAAGCTTAAAGCATACTCTGAGGCGTGTAATTAAATCTGGAAAATGTATTATATTGGGGTTACTGCCTTAATTGTTTAGTTTTGGATTGATTTTCTGCATTAGAGTTCTCATTAGGTTTGAATTTTCAAGGCAAGTGATTAATGTATACCATTATTTAAGCTTTTATTGCAAAAAGGCAATGATTATATTGAATTTTGGGTTCCTTTCTGTTTTTAATTTATCAAAAAACAACATGGATGTTACACATAGAAAGAGACCATGGAATTGCATTGAAAAATGTGGAAAATTTATTATTTTGGGGTTACTGCCCTAATTGCTTAATTTTCTTTATTAGAGTTCTCATTAGGTTTGATTTTTCAACCCAAGTGACTGATATATTCTATTATTTTGGCTTTTATTGCAAAAAGGCAAAGATTAGATTAAATTTTGGGCTCTATACTGTTGATAATTTACCAGAAAACACTACACTTTGATTTGTAGAATGATTCATAGACTTTTATTCAATAATTTATATCTCTATCTGTATTATATTGGTTCGGTTTCATGGAACCACAGTTCCTAGATACATGCATGACGTTACACATAAAAAGAGACCATGGGATTGCATTGAAAAATGTATTATTTCGGGGT
>JAEIIH010025778.1:0-21314 GCA_018904745.1 Drosophila orosa
CTATCAAGAACATATCACATATCACTATAGCTTGTCATGGTTTTAAAAGAGCTTAGTTTATGTTCTTTGGCAGACAATTGTTTATACATAATTCAGGAGATTTTTTTTATTATAAACAAAAACTGTAGTTAGTTATAAAAATAATATAATTTTAAGAGCTCAATAAGTTAACCAATGTACCCCAAAGAAAAGCAAGAAAATTCAGCCACACTTGAGTTTCCCTAGCTGTTGACATAGCACTTGCTATCTCTTTTTATTTAAATATTCCTCTCTCTTTCCTACACTCTCTCTCTTTCGGTTGCTTTCACGGCTGCGTCCAGAGGAGGCGCATAAAAAATGTATTCACACAAATTTCTTGTGTCAACTCGAAGTTTTCAGCGAATTAGCAATTTGTGCAGCGGTCGCAGTGGAAATTTTATACCAAATTGCAAATTCGTGTTTACTTTGTTTCAGTAAATTTTCCACCTCGTTTTTTCATTGCTTTTCTTATATTTTTTTTTTGTGCTGAAGAATGACTTTTCCTTGCCTGCTCTTTTAGCGCCGTGTTGACTTAATGGAAATGTAAATAAAAAGTGAAGTTGATGCGGATGAAGCTGGGGTCTGCTTGTGACCGATAAGTTTTATACGAATTGTGTTTGTATACAGTTTCGGAGGGGAAATATAACTGCAGTCCGATTGCTGGATTAATTGTCAGCTCGTCTGTCTTCATTTGTCGGTTGTGTGAAAATCGCTTGGATTGTCGTGCATATTAAGTGGGAAATTTATAAAAAACACATAACTACAAACGGTATGCGTTATTTAATTCACATGACTGCTGGCAATGACAGCTGTTTGCGTTTTGTGATTTCATTCTGATGGCTTTATTAAGGCATATCACGCATACGCAGTGTGGAATTTTAAAGGTAACTTTGGTTGAAAAATACGTATTTAACAAACAATTTATGGAGTTACAAATAAATAAAATAAATCTGTGCAAAATATTAAGAATATCCAAGCTAACTGAAATATAAAGAAAGCTGTTACCTTCTCTTTTTACTCTCCTTTAACTTCAAAGAAAATGCCTACAAGTTGGCTCTGAAAAACGTAAATTACACCATGTTTCATTTTATTTCTGTCTTAACTTAGTTAAACCCGTGCGACATGGCCTTGGATTATGTGTTCTAGGAGTAGAAAATGCTCTCTACATTGTCGAACAAACCAATATTGCATTCCCATTCCTGTAAGCTTCGATATTATGTGTACATTGGACGTATCATTGGCCACAAATTGCAGCTGCTGCTATTTAATGCCACAACTTTCGGTACGAAGCCCAGGCCGGATACTCACTCTCTCTCTCTCTCCTGGCAAACACATGTCGGAGTCCTGTCGAGGCGAGTCCTGGATGGAGTGCTGTTCAAGCATGTTGCAATAAAACTAAATCGAATTCAAACACAAAGTTCATTTACAGTTCATCAAGTCGGGCTGGCTGAATTTCAAACAGAATGTGGCTTCCGGAATACTTGCTGCCATGTTCTTCGTCCTTCAAAACTTCTAAACTTGGCTCTTATGGTAAATTAAATGTGCTTGAGCCCTCGGTACTTGAAAAGTTTCTGGTTCTCTCTCGTAGGCGTTTATATGTTAAATTGATTTGCCAATTTAAGTTCAGGTGGGAGCACACAAAGTCCAAATAGTTGATTTTGGTTTATGGTGGAGCTAAAGAATTTTCCATTAGCATGATAATGGCCTATTGATACACATTTATGTTGCACAAAACAGAAAGCATCTGCGGCTTAGCATTGTCGACGCCAATTTTCGGTTATTGGGGAGACACGACACACAAAACTTTTCAGTGGAAAAATCAACCGAAAATACCACGGAAAATTGCCATTGATTTCGATTAATTTCCAATGGCTTTTCTGGTCGCTTTTGCGTTTGCCCCGGAGTATCGCTAATTGTGCGTGTAAAGCGTATTTATTTTGGTCAGCATATTTTTTGTTCTTGTTTGCGGTGCACCGCCCCAACTGCCATCCCCGGTGTTATGCATTAAATAAATTTGCTGATAATTTGATTTTCCACAAAAACATTTGGCCACGTGTTTAGCATACTTTTGTGGGCGTTTTGAGAAGGAGGAGACGTGGCATTTTTATTTCCCAGAGCTAAAAGTGCACCATTGGCAATAAACCCGTTTTTCGGACCGCTGCTCTTGGCCATATTGCCATTATGCCATTATACGATTTATTCAAGTTCAGTCGAAAGGTCACTTCGCTTGACTTATTGCGCTTGAATGGCGATTGAAAATCGTTTTAAGTGCAGCCCCCAAATGCGATGGAATTTCTGCGAAAAGGCGTTGGAGCGTAAAATGCCGCTCAGGCTGAGTAACAGGATTTGCTGACAGTAGAGGAAATGCTAAATTACACACTGGAAATGGGAAAAATAGTTCGGAAATAAAGCAATTTGGCAAGGGTTTGAAATTATTAAAATAACTAAAGCACACTGGGAGAAAGGGAGATCGAAACATAGTCTTAGCTTCTAATGAACACTTGTAAATGTGTACTTAAATACCCTGCAGTATAATATATATAAGTATGTATATTCATAGCAATTTTGACTTCGGTTTTGTCGTAATTTGCGGGCTAATTTCCTGCTCCCAGAATTCACTTGACATTTCCAGCTACGCAAAAGATTTGCATATCTTTCGAGCCGCAGCATGTGTGAAATGCAGTCAAGGATCTATCTGGGCAAATCCTTTTGCCATTACTCGCTTCCACTGTGTCCTTATCACTCCTGCATCCTGTATCCTCCCTGCCCTCAGCCCTCAGCCCTCAGCTCAAACTGTTGCCAGGACTGCCAGGAGGCAGTGATGTATCCACTTCATATCGTCTATAGGTTTTGACAGCTGCTCGAGTTGCCGCTGCTGCGGTTGCCAAGTTTTGGCTTTTGACTCCTACAGACATTTGCCTGGCAAATTACCAGAAACCCGAGATACTAATGGGGGAATTTCATCACTTAATTGACATCTGAGCTGCGAGGCACCCGGTCTGAGCTAGTAATTAGTTGTTGAATTAAACCGAAGAATATACGTAAACTGAAATGAGACATCAAAGATGAAATCATAGTCAATTTTTGGCAGCACAATGCTTGGCTCCCTACACTTTTACCTAGGAGAAGCTGAAAATTGGAAAAGTACTATGTGTGTCCCAGACTTTCAATTGTCCCGTGTGCATCTGCCAATTAGAATCGGACAAGCCAGTTTTTGGTTTGGCCTCTGAAACAGGAAAAGTGAAACCTCTTTGGCCATTGACGCAATATGTCACTTGTCGTTGTCAGGCCGAACCCTCATCCCAATCCCGATGCCAATACCAATCCCCATACCCATCCCCATCTCCTTTCAGCTCAAGCTCATCCTCATCCTTGTGGCTTCTTGTCCCATCAGCAGTGCGTCATAAGCGGGTTATGGCATTTTCATTTCGAGTCTGGGAAACGAGCTGAAAATGGGAAAAGGAGCTGATGCCAGTTAGGGTTGCACAATAATTGTAGTGCAGTTTTATTTATGGACGAATGTGAATTAATCTTCTTATTTGCTGGTTATTTACCCAAAATACGAGCGGATTGTGTCGATAGTTTGCAGATATTAACACCTCTTTATTTCCATTTATTAAATGTAGGTAAAAAATTATTATTTTTAAACAATTTCTTCGCTATTTCCTCTACCAACCTTGGTCTTCCACTTGACCTTGATTGGACGGCAGCCCAAGTCCACATTCACATCCACATCAACATCCGCATCGCAAGTCAATTTAATTGGAAGCGGGCACAAAGTGCCTGCTGCCGTTACCCTTTTGACATTTAATTAATATGCAAATGGCGCTGCCTCTGCATGCCGTTCTCGCAGCATCTGGCACTTCAGCAGCTCCCGGATCCAGTGCCACATGCGATGGCCACTTCTTTGCTGGGGGGAATCCTTCGGATTCGCTGGCAGCGTAAACAAACAGTGAAGGAATTAGAAAGGCAGCTTAGTCATTCCGCCGGCGTCGCAGATTTCGTGCAGAGCTAGCCAAGGGAATGGCACATGGTGGAGGATTGCAGAGAGTGTGGGGCACATCCTTGACATCCCTGGGTGTCCCACAGGAATGCCCGCTTGGAATTTACGAGCCGCTCGAGATTAGTTTCCCCTGGCTGTTTGCTTTAATTGCGCCCATAGTCATTGGGGGGCGTGGTCGAGTGTCGTTTGAGTCAGCAAACAAGGCGTTGCCTCTGAGCCCCATCCTCCTTCCTCTTGGCCCACCGACATTTGCGACATTCCACATACGCCGTGTGTGCCCGCGGATATGCCCCGAGATTGGTGTCGCTGCATTGTAAATATTGCATTGGGCAAGCTCAAATAAACACACTTATCGCATCGAACGGGGAGTCGTAAATATATATGTCTGCGTCTATATGCGGACATATATCGGAGATGCATAAATTGTTGCCCTTCCTCCGCGTTGGGGCATTCTGTGTGTGTTTGTGCCACCATTTTATATCTTATTTATTTCAATTTTTTGCCCATTCGTTGTCGCGACGTGTGTCGAATGTGCGGCACATTTTATTCGAATGTTTGGCCCTCCGCTTTTTATCATCCTTTGGGATGCAATTTAAAATATTGCACGAGTCCTTTTTCGCTTGTTCCCCCCATTCCCTTTTGGATTTTTCATTCGCCATCGACGTGGCCGTTGAGTTGAGTGATTGCAATAAATTATTACTGCAAGTTTATCACGTCCAATGGAGCAGAGCTTCGAAAACAATATGCAATAGGATGGGTTGCAAAGGGAAATACTTAAAAATCTTAAAGAGGAAATCTGGGAAATTTATTTCTTAATACATATGCTCAGCCAAATATGTGCTATAATTTATGCTTCAATTTCGAACATCACTTCCCCAGCAATCTCCTCTCCCTGCGCTCGACAAGCTTCTGCTGATGTGCCACCATTGAAAGGGTGCTCTCCGTGATCAAGTCATCCTTGCTTCCAAAAAATTTTTGAACATCGTCGATTCCGAATGTCTTGAGAAACACAGCCCCCTCTATGGCCAGGACAACCCCAGTGGCTGTATATCCCTTGATAACGTCAATTACTTCGAATCGAAGCATATCGCTATGTTGATTGCACATAGAATTCACCAGAACCTGCAGTACTTGGTGGATGGGACACCAAATGACGATAAGGAGGACTTGCATAATCAGGCAAAGGATCGCACACTCGGCGATCATTTCCAGCCTATTTTTGGGGTCCTTCAGACCGTTGTTCTTCTTCAATTTGTTAACGAACATTGTGGCCATAATTAGGAACACGAAACTGTCAGTGCTGGCCTCTAAGGGACTGTAGAAGAGGCCCATGCAGTGGAAGAAAAATGATAGGAAAATTGAAACTATTGAAACGGTTTCCATTATCCGTTCTTTTTTTTTTTTTTTGTAAGATTATATCAGAATTGTAAAAATTTACAGAGGAGAATAAACAAAATTTTGTACGAGCTGCTCCAAAGAACTGGTTTTAAATGAAAATTCTTACGGAATGTGTGGTTTGTACTTAAAGTTAAGGTCATGGCTTGCTTGGCCTTTAAGATTTTATTATCGTTCCGAGAAAGCTAGAACTTTAATTTACTTGTAGAGGAAATAGCAGGCCATGATTTCCCAGTTCGTCAGCTATTGTCAAGTGGTTCATTCTTTTCCTTTTGACTTCGATTGCAGCCGGTTGAACAAGCTCCCTAAAATAATTTATTTTATTTTTCTTTTCCAAAGTCAAAAGTTGTGAAAATGCCTTCGCATTCGGTTATGCCTTCGCCAATAATCTCGCGTGTGAGTTTCGTTTGGTAAGAGATTAGGATGTGTTAATAACTAAGTGTTTTTTTTTCAGTTTCCCCCTGGCAGATCTATGATCAGGTCTGCAGGAAGGAATGTCAAGCAGCGTTTGGGCGAGAGATTCGTGAATAACGAGGTGGTCAGACGCTCTATGGTTGATGAATTCAATGAGTGGAACGATCGGCGTGTGTGGAATGACAATAATTCCGGTGGACCCGGATTATTGACCGAACCGCATCCGCCGCCACCGCCAGAGAATCTGGACTGGAACACCCCTTACCGTCGTCGCGAGATGTCCCCCAATATTGAGGCCTTTATGGACTTTAATGATCAGCCGCCCAGAGGTCACGAGCCTGAGTATGACAATGACGTTTGTGTAGGACCGGAGCGCTTTGCTCACAATGATTTCCAGCGCGGCATGGAAGAGCCAGTCATTATTCGAAAATTTCAAAAACTTCCCAATCTCCAAGACAGTTTCTCGTCTGGTGGCTATCATAGCTTCGATAGTCGTCGCGGAGACATGGAGTCGTCCTCGTCGATGAATTATTCCAACCAGGAGATAGGTCCCCATGAGTATTCGGGACAGAGAGGTCAGGGCATCGATCATCAATGGCGGTCGTATGAGCCACCAACAGACGTGGCCATAAAGCGGCGCCGCGAGCCAAGCCCCCGCGCTCCTGTGCGTCCTCATGCTGGTCCGGAAATATCGGACAAAGTCTTCCACATCGGAGGCTACAAGTTGCCATATGTCAGCAACGGAGAAATGGACCCACTGCCGCAGCCAGAATCCAAGTCCTACCTCGCTCGCTTCTTTAAAAAGAACCCATCTTATCGCATTTCTCTGAAGAAAATCAAGGAACGGTCCGCAGTGGAGCATGTCTACGTGGAGTCTGTGGAAGTCAACGAGTTTGAGGATGCTGGAGGAAAGCGCTTCTCCCTCTACCGCTTCCGCGAGGACATCGCCAAGGAGTTGACCAAGGTCTATCGCGGCCGATTCTATCGCAACTGGGATGGCTGGTGGAAGGATTTCCACAGCATCAATGTGGACATTGACGAGCAACTGGGCAAGTTCGAGGATTTCAATGTCAAGTACAACTTCATGCCGCCGGGCGGCACCATTAACTTCGTCGATCTGAACAACAGAGCCATGATCGCTCTGACCAAGAATCGTAACAACTACCTGGGCAACATGCGGGTCATCTACGGCCTCATGAATCACACCATCCTGGGCAACATGCCCATGCAGGTGGTGGCCCAGCTACAGGATTTGATCCGCAGTGTGCCCAATCATCTGTGGATTTACAAGTTGCGCTGCATGGTCTACCTCTGGTACAACTACAAACAGGTGATGACCAACAAGAATGCCAATGACAAGAAGTACCAGCACGTCCTCAAGGAGTGGAACAGCCCCGTCATCCACTGGGTAGCCAAGCAGGCCTTCATTGAACTGCGCAACATCAGCCAGGTCGAGTATCCAGATTTCAACAAGCTCTATGGGAAAGCCAAGGAGGCCAAGGCTTAAATTGGAACTTACAAGCCTTACACATTCCTTAATTTTATTCAATTAACACAATAAATATTCGACAAGGCGTTAAGAAAAGCCAAAACCACAATATATCGTTCTTTTGTATTTCTAATCCTATTACAAATTATTATTCTTTCATTTTCCAGTGTAATCCCATCAAAACCCTTTATTAAATATCTTAATACAAATAGAAAACAAAAGCAAATTCTGGCAAAGCTACTTATTTCAAGTGAATCCATAATCTGAGACCTGGCGCAATTTATTCAGCTCCACTTGCATAAAGTTGTTTAATTTGTTATCCCCAAAGTGCACCTGAGCCTCAGGGCTAAGAGGCAAGACCAAAAAAAGAAACAAATATATATATATAAGTGTATATATAGGAAGGATGAAAAAAGAAAGCTGGGAAAGCCAAATGAATAAACCAACAGCAACGGAAAATGACGATACAAACCAAAGAGAAGGCTATGAAAAAATGCAAAGCGCTACTGCATATTAATCCGACAGAGTATTTCACTCAGACCCACACCGGTATTGGGGTGTCCTGGCAGCAGACAGACTGAAGAGTACACTGAGAAAAATAAATACTGTGAGGATTGTACCCTCGTTTTCTTTCCTAAAATAACATTTATAGAGAAAAGTATTTAAAAATATATAAATATTTTTTCTCTTCGTGCTGGCAAGGCCATCAGGACACATCAGGGTAGGGACAGGATGTCTACGGGATGGGCGACCGCGAAAGACATTTATTGTATCCTTAGCGCGGCTGACAGACGCGTGCTGAGACGATGATGAATTTGCTGCCGCCGATGCTGCCACCACCCCCCAAGGCCACCCACCGGGAGCACACCCCTTGCCCCCGGCTGAAGATGATGCCTCTCGAATGCTGAGGGCACAAAGTGAAAAACTCGGCTGGCAGCCCAACGAAGCGGCAGAAATGACGACAGCCCGCCTTTGGGACGGACGCCGAGCAAGTGACGAAAAAAATGCAAATAAAATGCCAGCTTATTGAGTCAGTGATGGTGGTGGTGGTGACGGTGGTCGTGGCAGGGTTTTGGGCGGCGAACAAGACACTTTTTAGTTGATTGAAAAAGGTGATGTCAAGGTTTTTCCTTCTCTTCTATTTCCACTCTTTGTTGACCTTTTTTGCCGTTAAATATGATAGAAGTTTTGCACTTTGATAAGCAAATGCTTTGGGTCCGTCTGCTAAGTAATAGTAGTAAGTGGCGGAGGAAGGCTCACTGAAAGGAAAGTGGCCTGTAATCGCCAGGAACGGTTAATACATAATTGGCAGGGAGAAAGGCGCCAGAGAAAAGCGGCAAAAGAAAATATTTTAAAGGTAATATAATAAGAAGGAAAACTGTAAAGTCATGGCTTACTTTGCTTCTTTACTTTCAGTTCTTTCAATTTTTAATTATTAATATTTAAACATAAGCTAATATATAAACCTTATTATTTATATTATTATATATATTTTAATATTTATTTTTTTTAACATTTTCCCTATCGCAGCATTTCAATTTCAACGATTTACAAGGATTTTCACACAGCAGAATGTTCATTTCATTTATCAAGATGAGATAGGTTCAAAAGCCATTGCTGGCTCATCCAAAAATATACACACACCCGCCCCCACTCATTCACACACTCGTTTGTGTGTGTATATATGCAAACAGAGAAATGTAATAAAATACTAAAAAGCACAACAAAAAGGCGTCAGGTGCAGACAAACAAACACTTTCGCAGGCCCAGGCGGGAAACATCCTTGAAGCCAGTGGGATATCGTGTTTACGCATTTATCTCAGCCCGAAGGCTGCTCACACAGAAGAGGCCCATGCGATAATATTTAATTTAAAATGGTAACCTCCGGCACTTTTTGCTTAAATGAAAAGTGTCACACCTTGCCGGCTCGCCGGTATCCGGGAGTCTTTTACTTAAGGACCCGTCTTAAGTCCCTCTAAATCAGATTCCATTGTAGGCTCAAGCAGGAAGCGATTTTCGTGTCTTATCCAACTCACACTTCAGGTGGGATTCCCGCTTAACTACGTTGTACTTTCCCTACTGGGACTTTAATGATTAACCTTGCTCAAAGGAAATTATTTGCGCCTGTCGAGAATGGCTTCCTCTTTTTAGACAGCAAGTGAATCCCATTTACTTGCATTAAAAATAAAGATTTGAATCAAGTAGGAATGGTATTAAAATTAAATAAACAAGGCCTACTTTGTGGTGACTGAGAATATTGAATATTTTGTAGAAGTTTATTGTGAATAGTTGTCAGATTGCCAATGAACAATAGTTTCGAGAATGCATAAATATAAATATATATGAAACGCAACAAAAGCCCAATAAATACTTTGATATTTTGTTTCCAATTCAATTAATTATTAACACATATTTTACATAATTTTCTTGTATAAGAAAAACTACTCAAAACTGTTATATTTCAACCCTGAGGATGCAAGTAATTTGCCGTTTCCTTTAACAAACCTAGACTTACACACACGTCATTAATTATAATTGAATTAAGAACAAAGCAGTCACGTACAGACAACACCTACAGCAATGCTCAATCATAATTTAAATTTTGGCCAGGACGAAGGGACACTGTAGCTGCTAATGTAATCTGAGCATGTGTGCGTGTTTCCATGCTAATTAGCAATTAAATCCGATTCTCATTAACTTGGCCCGGCTCATAATTCATTTACTCGAATTTGCCACTTTAAATAGGACTTCTCGGGTGAATTGGAGGACTCTGCGAATGGGGAGGCTTGATATCATTAACACCGTGCGGAATTGATGAAATATTTGCAGAAATTTGCAAATATGCCGAATGATTCCATGATAAATAAATTATTCTTCATTAAACACTGCACAGGCAGGGCAGGAAACGAGAGGTGACAAAACAGGGGAAATTCGGACAGATGAATGATAAAAATGCCCAAGCATATTTATTAAAAAAAAAATCAATTAATTTGCAATTAATTACACATTCATTACATGAGTCTAAAATTATTGGAATAAACAGTCGGATTTCATATACTTATTTGCGCAGACTTTAATAAGCCTTGCGGCATTTAATAACAAAATATTGCAGCCACACCAAATTCTATAAATAAATAACTAACGAAAAACTAATAATAAAAGGAGTGAGGCCACACAAAATTACAAATTAAATGTGGCGCATTCCATTTCCCATTTCAAATACTACCAGAATGGTGGTGTAAATCATCATCAGAGCTGCAAAATTGCATTCTAAAGTGAAAAGTGCTTCGTTTTTCCGCCCTGACTTTGTAACTAATAAAATGCGACTGTTTGCAGGTTGCATAAATTGCAAACAACATTTGTAAATATTTTAGTTTCGTGTGCACATCTAAAACAGGATCAAGGACTCACCAGCTCCTGTTGCACTCCAATTCGCTTATTTGGATTATTTTTTGTATGTTGTAGTTGGCCGGCGAGTAAAACCAAATATTTATTCAGAGAAAAATGTAATAAAATGAAAAGCCTGTTTCCCCATCCCTTAACAAGGTTAGCAAGAGAGAGGATTTTTCACATTTTGACTTCTCCGGCATTGCATGACAAATTGCATTTGAGGTTTTTCACATGGACATTGATTTAATTACCAAATGAATTTCCCTGCCAGCCAAGCCAGAAGTCGAGCAAAGAAGCTTAATTTCCCTCAAGTCTGGCCAGGAATTTGCATGTGCACCGCCCCGAATCCTTTTTATGACCATCATCCCTGTCGTCCAGTCCGGCTGTCTGGCATTTTCGTCTGCCCATTTCAGTAATTTCATTATGAGTTTTAAGACTTTTAATTAATTTAAAAAGTGAACAATTTTACACTCTTTTTCATAACAACTCCGCCCTGGGTCCGGCCGTAGTCCGGTGCGGTCCGGTCCGGCTTTTGTCCGCCGGAGTCCGAGTCGAGCCGGAAGAGTGGCATAATTTCCGCATCGCACCACCCCCCTCCTCGCTTACCCAAAAAGTTGATGCAAACACATTTCATCTGCATTTCGAGTGGACCAAGGGCGAGGGCAGGATGGGGCATCGCCATCTGCATCGGCAGCATCAACAGCATTCAATTAATTTTCCGTACTTCTGCCATCCACAAAAGCGAAAAGTTTTCCAGTCCGACATCCGGCATTGTTGCCAACTTGAATGCTTATTTACGGCTACAACGACGGCGAAGGCAGACAAGTTCCCGGGATTATGCCGGGCATCATAAAACTTGTATCGACTCGTTAAACTGGCAGATGAAATGAACAATCCGAGTGACAGCGGACCCTGGCAAATACACTGAGCACTATTAGCATTTTAATTGAAAACAAATAAGAACAGGCAGCCCTTGTCCTAGGATAGGCCCTGAAATTAATGTTATTTGTAGTTTATGTTTGTTAAAATTGAAAACACAACAAAGACACTTACACTGCCACACACTAAGAGCTAAAATTATAAAAAGCTATAAAAATGTCAGCCGAAGTGGAGGAATTTCTTAAACGCTTGCAGTCCATTAAGAACGTTATCGGTTACGTCGTGGTGGACAACGATGGGATACCGATCAAGACTACCTTGGAGTATAACTTGACGCTGCACTACACGCACCTGATGCAGACGCTGCGGGAGAAGGCACGCCAGGTGGTCCTGGACATGGACGCCACCAATGAGTTTACCTTCCTGCGGATGCGGACGCTCCGGCACGAGGTGTTGCTGTGTCCGCAGGACGATTACTTCATCATGGTGCTCCAGAAACCCTGCGACTAGCATTGGATTACCTGTGCGAAACATATTAATTCCGGGCCGCGCCTCATTTCATTTGTTGCGAAAGTCAATTACGTGGCATTAAAGCGAGTGTTCGGCGTATAAAAATAATACATACATATATATACATTTTATTTAAACATAGCCACCATAGTCTCGATTTCGTCATCCGGCATTCCGTCATTAATGGCATTCAGCTGCAAATTATTTGCATTGGGAATTGCAATTGAATTGGGAATGGCATCTGCGTGCGGCGCGCAGTCTTATTCAATATGCATCCGCAGCCTTGTGCTCCTCCGTCCTGGGAAACTCATTTACAATAAATGAAGACTGACTGAGGCAGCCGCGAAACAAATAAACTTTTTTACGGCCCTCGCCAGGATGCGAGCACGTAAGGATACCCGCCGTAACCGAAGAGCGGATGCCGAGCCGGCGGGTCCTCCATTGGGTTTTGCTATTTTTCATTTAATTAAATATTTTACATGCAAAGTGCATTATGAGCACCGAAGAGGGGGTGGGTGGAGGGCAGCAGGACCGCCACTGATAACTCTGCAGAGTCCCAAGGACTCTGATGGGGGCAGGGCGGAGCAGAGCATCGATGGCAATCCATCTATCCATCGGTGCAGTGAGGAACTATTCGTTCGAGATAATTACGTAAGCATCAAATTGCATAAATGCGCCCATGCGAAGTGCAAAATGATTAGAAACAGGACCTGATCCTGAATACTATCTGCAGCGTTGCCTAATGACGTTGGAATGGATAGGTGGCGTTTGTGTGAAATTTATAGATGAGCGAGTCCTTAATGCAGAGAGGAAGAGAACAGAGCTTGTGATATTGCAAGGCGACTTCTCTTTAAATCTAATTTAATATTCGATTGAATTAATACAGCTCAAGGCTTAATGCCACATTAAATTAAATAAAATATATCAACACATGAAGTATGTATTAATTTCTGAGCTGATAATTGTAATTAATTTTATTTTAATTAATGTTTCCCGGAAACACACTTTTTTTTACATCTTAGGTAATATTCCTCTTTTAATTAAGCTGTCAGAAGCCTATCTTTCAAGTAAAATATACAAAATTGCAAGCAAATATTTGCCAATAAACAAAGGTATTTCCTTTGTTATAATAATTTATTCTTAAGCTTAAATACTTCAAGATAAAGCACAAAATATATTAAGTTATTCCGTACTTATCACACTAGATAATATTTTGAACTAATTAATATTTTCCCAAGGCACCTTTGGGTACTATAAAAGAGACACTCACTTCCCTGTTTAGACATCAGAGTTGTGAACTCCGGAAAGACAAACTAAAATGATTTTGATGTGCCTACTTGCAGTCCTAGCGGCCTCTCTTGTGTCTGCAGGACGACTTCCTGGAGCTGAAGAACGGATCGTTAATGGTAGACATTGGTTCATTGAAGAAGCACCTTACCAAGTGGCCATTTTGAAATATGATGTACAAGTCTGTGGAGGCGCCATATACAGCGAGAGGATAATTTTGACCGCAGCTCATTGCTTAAATGGTACAAATGCCGAACCCTTTTCAGTCCGAGCGGGATCATCCTTTCCGAATTTCGGTGGTCAAGTGGTGGCTGTGCAGGAAGCGTACCCACATGAGGGCTTTAAACCATCGTTTGAGAAACCATTGATGTCCAACGATATTGGTGTACTCTACTTAAAGCATCCCCTCAAGCTGAATACCCCAAGGACGAAGAGTATCGAACTGACTGAAAAGAATCCGGCAACTGGAAGTAAATGCTTGGTCACTGGTTGGGGTGTTACTTATGAAGGATCCAAGTTTGGCTCTATAGTATTACGTGGTGCCATTCTCAAAATAGCAAACTACTCTGATTGCGAGCGTACATATACAAAAAAAAACATTACTGAGGATATGATTTGCGCCTTGGAGCCGGGTAGAGACTCATGCAAAAGAGATTCTGGAGGTCCTTTGGTAAGCTTGCCAGACGTCAAGCTCATTGGCATTGTTTCCTGGGGAAAGGGATGCGGAAAACCCCATTATCCTGGAGTATATGCAAGTGTGTACCATCTCAGAGATTGGATCGAGAACACAATTAAAAAAATTGAGAAAAATCAAATTCATAATTGAAGCAAAAATTATTTTTCAGCAATCTTAAAAAAAAAAAAAATTTTGGAATGTTTTACAGAAAATAAAAGCAAACATTTAACTTGAGAAACCATTAGGTTGTTCTTATTTTCTTTTTTCACTTTTTAGTTTGTTTAAAAAGTGGTTAAGCAAGTTTCTTTAAGTGCACTTCTAGTCCTCGGCTTGAAAACCCATTGTAAACATGTTGAACTGGTTTAGGCTGTTTTAAATATCTTAACTGCAGAGTTAGCTCCCTTTTTAGATTTAAATTGGTGACTTTCTAGCCTAAGGCAGCTTAGAGTTCTTGTAAAATTGGTTGATTAATAAATGCCATAATAAATTAAACTTATCGGCTGCATGCGACCTACTAATTCCTAGATTAGTTAAATATCTGCATATTCACTCATCAGAAACACGCAAAGAAATTGCTTTGAATTTTGGTTGAATGTGTGAGAACTTGGAAAAATGTTATTGAAAATGTAGTTGAAATTTCAAAGAAGTACTTGTACTCCTTATCATATTTGCAATCTCTTGACTACCTTTTTCTCTCTCTGTACTCTGTTATTAACCAGCAGATAAGAAGCCATAAATCGAGCTAGATTACTGCTGGGAACTATATATAACACCGGTTAATGGACTGGTGGCATTTCTTTCCTGTCGCCATAAAAGAGCGGTTCACTGCCCAGTTCAGACGTCGAAAGAAGAATTCTTAAAGAATACAGAAGCCCAACAAGGTCAAAATGTTTATAAAGTGCCTGATTCTGCTCTTTGCAGCGGCTCTGCTGTCTGCGAATAAGATTCTCGAACCAGGAGGACGGATTGGAGATGAACTGCCCATTTCGAAGGCAACACCTGCAACAAGCAACACCACACAGATCTTGGCCCAGTTGAGGGAGCTGATGAACAGTGTCCAGGTGGGCAACTCCACCGGCATAGTGGCGTACATAGTGCCCTCCACCGATGCCCATCAGTCGGAGTACCTGAGCAGGCATGACGAGCGGCGCGCCTTTGTCACCGGATTCGATGGATCCGCCGGAACTGCGGTGGTGACCACTAATGCCGCCCTCCTCTGGACCGATAGTCGCTACCACCTGCAGGCAGAGCAGCAGCTGGACGAGAACTGGGAACTGATGAAGCAAGGGTTGAGCGGTGTTCCTTCCATAGGCAGCTGGTTGGCGCAGAACCTCACCGCTGGTAGCCTCGTGGGCGTGGATCCCCGCCTGATGTCATTCCGAGCCTGGCAGACCATCGAAACTCAGCTGATCTCCGCAGGTATCCAACTGGTGCCTGTTGAAGACAACCTTGTGGACAAGGTTTGGGGTGACGAACAGCCCGCCCAGAACGCCAATCCCATAGATACTCTCAAGCTGCAGTTCGCGGGCATGACCATAGCCAGGAAATGGGAAGATGTGCGCCAGCACATAAAGGAAAAGAGCGTGGACGCCCTGGTGGTCAGTGCCCTCGA
Source organism: Drosophila orosa (assembly GCA_018904745.1). NCBI lineage: Eukaryota > Metazoa > Arthropoda > Insecta > Diptera > Drosophilidae > Drosophila > Drosophila orosa. The sequence goes on from JAEIIH010025778.1 coordinate 15,674, forward strand.
TGAGATCGCCTGGCTGCTCAACCTGCGCGGATCCGACATTGAGTTCAACCCCGTATTCTTCTCCTACATGATTGTGACCGAGGATAAGCTAAAGCTCTTTGTGGACTTGGTGAAAATCCCCGCTGACTTTGATAAACATTTGCAGATAAACGACGTCAATATAACCCTTTTCTCATACGATAGGATTTCCCTGGAGATTCAAAAAATCGTGTTAAGGAAAAAGTCGAATATATGGATTGCTCCCACCGGCAGCTACTACCTGACCGCCTTGATTCCCGAGGCCCGAAGGCTCCAGGCAGTGACGCCCGTAAACCTACTGAAGGCGGTTAAGAACGAAGTCGAGGCCCGAGGACTCGTCAATAGCCACATCCGGGATGGAGTGGCTTTGTGCCAGTACTTCGCCTGGCTTGAGCACCAACTGAAGCTGGGCAAGGAGGTGGACGAGATATCCGGTGCCGAAAAGTTGGAGCACTTTCGGGGATTAAGGGAAAACTATGTGGGCCCCAGCTTTGAGACGATCAGTGCTTCTGGACCGCATGCATCTCTGGCTCACTATAAGCCGAGCAATGACACAAAGAGGCGGATTACCGACAAGGAGATCTACATGTGCGATTCGGGGGCTCAGTACTTGGACGGCACCACGGATGTGACGAGGACCCTTCACTTCGGGGAACCCACTGACTTTGAAAGGGAGGCCTACACTCGGGTCCTGAAGGGGCAGCTGAGTCTTGGTTCCGCTGTATTTCCGGCTCTGGTCAAGGGCCAGGCTCTTGACACTCTGGCGAGGAAGGCCCTCTGGGACGTTGGTCTGGACTATGGACACGGCACTGGCCACGGCGTCGGTCACTACCTCAATGTTCACGAAGGTCCCATGGCCGTGGGTCCAGGCTATGCGGCCGACGATCCCGGCCTGCAGGCGAACATGTTCATCTCCAATGAGCCTGGCTTCTACCAGGACAATGAGTTCGGCATCCGAATCGAGGACATCGTTCAAATTGTGCCCGCCCAAACGGCATACAATTTTACGAATCGCGGAGCCCTGACCTTTAGAACTGTCACCATGTGCCCGAAGCAAACGAAGATGATCAAGAGGGAGCTATTGTCCGAGGAGGAGGTGAAGCTTCTCAATAGCTATCACCAATTGGTTTGGGACACCCTGGCACCTATATTGGCCAGTCAAAAAGATCTATTCACCTTGTCCTGGCTTAAGAAGGAAGTTAAAGCGATTTGAAGCTCCTTATCCTAGCAATTCATTTATACATTTTATTTTTTCAAGAATAATAACAAAATCTTTTAATTAATAAAATGTTTATGCAAAATTGTGAGTGCTTTTAATTATTTTATTATTTCTGAAGGGATGTTGTCAAAACAGGAAAAGAATTAATGTTTGAAATACAGAAAATAAATAATAAAATATAAGAATAATATTTCGGAATTTTGATTGAGCCACAATTATTATTAATTGCATTATTAATCCAATCTTTTTAGAAGGCCACATCTGCGTTACCTCTGGGGTTAGTTTTAAGACAAGAAATTAAAGTTAAGTATTTTAGATATTTAAGGATGGTTATAATTTTTTAAAATAGTAACATGAATCCATTGCCTTAGCGCTCTAACGTCAGTGTAGAACTCGGGGAGTTTTCCGGCACATCTACGCACTCCAGAGACGATGCCAACAAGTCTTCGGTTGTGCATTGTAACCACAGGGCCTCCTGAATCATTTCGGCAAGCACCTTTGCCAATGGCGTGTGCACAAATAGCGTTCTTAGGGATAGTGAAATTATAGGGTTTATACGCTTCTAAGCAATCATTGCGATCCACGATGGTTATGTTAGTTCCCAGCAAAATTTCCATGTAAAAATCGAACGGCAAATCGCGCAAAGCACCCCATCCTGTGACAAAAACATTGGTTCCTGGTGGCGGCGATTCATCAGCCAGTTTGATGTGCTGCACTGTTGGTCCCAGCTCAAGGGGCGAGGCCAGATGCAGTAAAGCAATATCGTTTTCCAGGTTTGTTTGGTTAGCAACATAATTTTCGTGCACAATAATATGATCGACCAAGACATGTTGTCCTCCAAAATGTTTAAAAGCGGACCCAGCGCGAACTGACACCACTTTATCTATTAGTCCTTCGATACAATGGGCGGCAGTCAATATAACCCGCTGGTTGTAAATGGATCCTCCGCATGTTTGTTTTCCATTCCCAAGAAGAGCCACTTGCCAAGGAACACTCTCTATGGGCACGTAATCTCCGCCAATGATTCGTACTTCCGGTTCTGGTAACCTTTTTGCAGACAAAAGCGCAGCTGAACAGAGAACAATTAAGCACTTTTCCAACATATCGAAATTTTCTTAGAGTTGAACTTGTAAACTGAGCCGGTGAACTATTCTTTTATAGAGCCAGAGAGTCAGTGCAACCTAACAAAAATCCATAAAAATACAGAAAAGTGGAAAACTTTATGGACTCTTATCTAGTGTCTCACTTAAATATGTTAAGTTAATTACAGTGAGTGGAAATTACGTAAACTGTGTAAACAAAGCGTTATAGTGTAATTAAAAAATAAATAAATACTTTGCCATAAATTTAACATACTTGTGGGCTTCAAATGAATACATAGAGATTGGCAATCAGAAATATGCAATATATTTTTCACCTGATATGTGTAGCCTTTGACCTTCATAATTGCTCCTAGACAACTTCCTCAATAAAAGCATACTGCATATAGTATAACAACTATAATAAAAACATGAAGCTTAACTCATGATGGTAAACATTTCTATACATTTTCAAGACATACCGAGGCAATTTATACCTTTCATCAGGCTACAGATAAAGTACAAGAGTAGATCCAACACCAGTTCACACAAACGAAGTCTAGAACGAAATTGGCAAGGAAAGGTTCTTAAAGTTTTGGATTTATATCTCGTCAGCTGTTCTGCTTTTGGCTCAAAGGATTACTCTGCCGGAACAACGGATCGTGGGAGGAGGTCCAGTCTCGATGGAGAAGAGCCCTTGGCAAGTAGCTCTCCTGTTCCTGCCTGGGACCGAAGTCTTTGTGAGTGTACACGTAGTCATCGAGGATCACCTCAAGTGTACCATTGCCCTGGCCTGTCACACAGGATAATCTATGTGCCGCCGAGCCAGGAAGAGATGCCTGCTTGGGCGATTCCGAGGCCCCTTAATCGATATCAAAGGTGGCCAACTCATTGGCATCAAATTTATGAGGATGTGGCTCCATGAAGTTGTGTCCAAATCGTCGCTTTTTATCACTGATCATAAAGAAGTAATAAGATCGCTGAAATATTAAATATTTAGTGCTTGCTTATATACTTTGGCACTTCAAGTTTCCTGGATCAAGTCAGTCTACTTTCACCTGTCACAGCATGTCCGGCATAATCATATTTCTGTGTTTTCCCATATCCGTTTTCCGTACATGTGCGAGTGACATGTGTGTCCTTTAATAGCAATCGCAATCCCACAAAATATTGCTCGCAGTCATCTCTACCGTTGTCCATAACCACAACTCGTGACCGTGTCCATGGATATGTTCCCAGCCTGCCCGAAGATGTTCAAGACAGCCAAACAATGCCACACCTCATCCATTCATTCGTCATCAACCAAGGCTGGCATCAATCGTCAGGAGAGCAGCAAACGATCAGCTCCGCCTCCGAGTCCTAAGCCAAAGAGAAGCCACATCCTGGAAATGCACGATATATTCCTGAAGCACGACAACCGCGGAGACAACAAGATCCCCATCAGCGTCCTGGGCGACTGCCTCAGGGCGATGGGCGCCAATCCCAGCCAGCAGGTTGTTAGGAAGCACATCTGCCTACTGGAGGCTGGCACTATTCGGCGCATCTCCTTCGACGAGGTTATGGCCATATACAGCAGCCTGGGAAAGACTGTAACCAAGCCGAGTGCACGCAGGAAGCAGGCTCAGGAGGATGAGTTCACCTCCAGTCTGCGGCTCTACGATGTGGACAATTCTGGTTACCTGCCAGCAGCCAGACTCCGACGGATTCTAACATGCTGCGAGGATTGCATGAGTGAAGTCGAGGTGAACGAACTACTAGCGGGCAGGATCGATGTCCATGGCTTGGTCAACTATGGACAACTGATACACGACATCATCAACGGTTAGTGGAGGAGCAGCACCAGGGAACACGGAGCAAGGAGGACGGAATAAAGAAAACTCAGAAAATAAAAAAACTTAATGGGCAGGTGAAAGTTAATTGTTAATAAATGTTTGTAAAAAAAACCCGAAAGGGCAAATTGGCAGGTTTTTTATTTTATTTAATTAAATTATTCATTTAAGAAACAACACAAGGTCCTAAAAAAAGCAATAAAAAACATGGCATTGGAATAAAACCCCTTGAACTGCAGGGAATCAATCCAAAACCCCTCTCAATGTCATCATTTATCCACTGTGCCACATGTGGTATCATCAATTGTTCGCTCGATTCCCTGCTCCACGGGGGAATGAATGAATGACCCAAAAACGCAATTGGACAGCCGAGTTCATCATCCGTCCGAAATCCCAGGGAGAGTCCAGGGCCAGTGCAATGGATTGCAAATAATTTCAAAGCGTTGCTCTCCACATGGTCAGTGCCTAATGCTAATGCGTGATGATGCCTCCAGCTTTGGTCAGCGATTCTGTTGCAACATTTTGGGGGTTTAGCATTGGCAGTGGACTGTGGGATGTGGGATATCGGATGAAGAGCGTTCCAGCTGGTGGCAATAAAAGCAGAAACATGTACTGCCCTCGGAACGATGGGCAGCATATGCAAATGCTGTCAAAAACATTCCGATTTCTGGCATATTTCCGACACATTACAATTGCTTTATGCTTTTGGGGAGGGAGGAATAGAAAAAGGAAGCCGACGGCCAAAAGTCAAAATCAATTGCTAAGGGAGACTTTGAGGGGAGAATGGAGTTGCTAAGCGTGAGTCCACAACAACTGACTTTCTATGCCCCATTCAATGGTCCTCAGAGGCGAATACTAACCCTGCTGAATCCCACTCAATCGGTGGTTTTATTCAAGGTGAACAATGTTTTAATTATACTAATTAATCACAAATATTACTGCTTGATTTTTCTTGAATTTCCTGCTTTTCCAGGTCAAAACAAATGCCGTCAGGTACTTTCGCTTGAGGCCCAATACTGGGAGGGTGGAACCATATGCCACCATCGAGATTCGCATATGTATTCAGTGCATTGACTTTCGCCAGGATCAGGAGTATCATCATTATTTAAGCATTCACTCTTTTCTCAAGCCCAAAAACTGTTTTAATGGCGAAACCTTTTTGACCATTTTCCAGAGCCTTCCCCGGGAGCATATTTACAACCAGTGCCTGCCCATTAAACTGCAGAGCAAACCCCTTTTCCTATCCGATCCTTGTCTGGAGAAACCTTGCATGAAGTTGATAATGGAAAGAAATCAGCCGCTGAGACCTGTCTGTCCCAGGTGTTCAGTTGCTTCAAAACCGAAGAAATACCGCAGAAAAATCCTAATTAAAAACCAGTTCGTGGCTATCATAATAGTCTCCGTGCTTGCAGGTAGTTATGGGATACGTTTTGATCAAATAAGTACTTTAGCTTTCGTTTCAGCTTTTCTTATAGCATATTTTCTACACAAGAGTA
>JAEIIH010025783.1:0-15488 GCA_018904745.1 Drosophila orosa
ATCTAACAATATTATTATTATTACTTGTGTATATTCTTTACTTTTATTATTATTATGTTGCCTTAGTAGTATTAATTTTCATTTAATTCTTAATCAATAAATTAATTTTTATTTTACTTTTATTTTAATCTCTTTTAAATATTTTTGAATTTTTAATTGAAACTAAAATACGCACCAAATAGATTTTAAGTTGTTCCAGAGGCGTATAGCATTAGGTTAGGTTCAGTTAATCCGGACGGCCCTCACGGGGGCGTATAGCATTGGTATTTGAAATAATGACTAAATATACATATGTGTGTTTTGCTAAAATAGAAACGGTTGGTCTAAATTGCAAACTGTGAATAAGTCCTCATAATAAACTCCCCCAAGCTTCCCTAAGCTGACTTTCTTATTATTACTATTACTATACTATACATACAATACATCAAACAAATTTAAAATAAGAAATAAAAACTATATTGCTTCCTAAAATAAAAAACATCTTTCTCAAAATTCCCAAGAAATTCCCACATGAATTTTGTAGTCCCAAAACCCCCACTATTCTGTTTCCCGAATCGCCTGAATAGTTTTTTTCGACGCCCATGCACAGGTGTGAATTCAATTGTTATTAGCTGATCTCGGCGTTAAGGCCAATGTCAAGCCGCTAATTAATATTTAGCAGAGAGTCTGCTCGCACATAATGGCCTACTCAAATAGAACTCAGAACCGAGGAAACGCCGATTAGCAAAAAGAAACCGGGGAAACCGCACGTCAACAAATTGCCCAAACATTATGCTCGAGTCCCGGACAAATGAAACCACAAAAAGGTAGCAGAAGCGCCAAAAAATGGACCCAGGCGCAACAGTTTGTCTGGCTTTTGTTATCGCTATTGCTCCACATGCGTGGCGGGCCAAAATCACATTTAATAGTCCCAAACAGATTGATTGCCCGCTCCTCGCACCGCTCTGAATCACCGAATCTTGTGCCGGCGTTTTTCTTCTTTTTTTGTTTTAATTTCTGTGAAAGACGAGCGGTCTGCCGGCCGAGCGTCGCAGGCCGGTAGACTGGCATATAAATAGACGGGTCGGCGGGGTCTGGTGTTCAGTGCTAGCAAGTCTGTCAACGCGCAGTGCGAGATCATCGATCAAATCGAAGCCAACCGAAGTCCAGTCAACATGAAATTCTTGCTTCTGGTGCGTCTCTACAACCCAAAGGATAGCCAAGCGACCGTAACTCATCCGACATCCATCTTGTTCCTTTACAGAGTGTGTTCCTCTGCCTGGCTGTGTGCTTCATGGCCACCAGTGCTGCTCCCCGAGAGGAGGCCGTCCCCGAGGGCCTGGAAGGTCCTGGCAGCGAGTCAGTCAACCCCTCCGACGATCAGTCCTTCCTGCTCAAGCTGAAGCTGCTGAAGAAGCTCCTGTTCCTGGGCTAAGCGCGCACTCGCATCTCCCATCCATGGATTTTTAGTTTAACTATGTGTTTAGGTCTTTAAGAAGAACAAGATGAAGAAGAAAAAAATTAAATAAAAAATTATGTATTTGGTAACAGAAATTTACATTTATAAAGTTCGTTTCCTGAGTCTTTTGTTTGGCAACACGAGAAGGGCGTTATTCTCAAGAACGATATCGAAAGTTAACCTAACCTGACCTAAAGTTAAAGGAAAGTCAGGAGGATTTTGAGATGAATATGATATCAACAAATTTACATTAAATATTGTTAGGTTTTATTTTAAAAGCAAGATGAATTATGTTTACTCTGAGAAGTAAACTAAATAAGAAGTGGCTTCAAAAAGAGTTTGTTTTTTAAGTCATAGACATTGTTGGGAAGAGCTTAGACTGTTTTATATAGTTTCAAAGCCACAAATATCTTCAGAACTTTAAGAATATATTTTAATGCAAACCGATTAGTAAGGCTTTAGCTAAAATTGTTCCTTATTGTCAGAACCATTTCTTAAAAAGTATTAAACACGGTTTATTTAAGTAAAACTATTATAAACAACCAAAAATGCGTTAAAAGCCAATTTATTCTAAAGAAAACTAAAACTAATTTAACCATATTTATTATATCTTACATGGTATTTTTAATCAATAACGTTTCATATTCGGTTTAGACACCTTTACGAGAATCAATTAAACCAATCAATGACTGGAATCATTGATAAAAAGCGTAGCCATAATGCCTGCTGTTTATAGCACACAATTAGCACATCGCAGACTTTTCATTTAAGTAGGACAGCGAATTGGCCAATGCTCACCAGTTAGGAGGACACCGCTCGCTTTTCACACTCTCTCCGCGGACACAACGACCGCAAACGAGTTTCCCGCCAAGATCTAAATAAACAAAAACTCGACCCGCCGCCGCCAGTCATTAGCTCCTTTTCGGACACAGACGGAGATCCCCCGGTCCGATGACATAAGATAGCCGACTCGCACGAGCCTTTTTGTTGTATGAAAATTACATTTATTTTAGTTACGATTACGTGGCCTTTATTTGTATGTATGGATGTATGTGCGTGCTGTGTGTGATTATGGTATTATCTAGGTTTTCTGTCAAAACGGCTGAAATATTGAATGCTGTGGGGGAGTGTGTGGGCAAGGTTCCCAATTGGTTGGACTAGAATCTGAGCTGAGCTTATCGGGCAGAAGGGTGTGAGCTACGCCTCCTAGCCCAGGAGCTTCTTCAGCTTGAGCAGCTTCTTCAGCTTGAAGATCGCCTGCGGATCCTGAGGACGCTGGACATCGTCGAAGGCCGGCTGGTAGATATTATCTCCGATCAGGGACTCGTCCACGGGCACCGCAGATACCAGGACAATGGCCAACAGGCACACGAACAGGGTCTGTAAAAGTAAAATAAGATAAATGTTACATTTCATATTTGGAAGTCTCGTGTCTTGGAGGTTATTTTACTCAACAAACTAAGGAGATTTCAAAACTGTATTTGAATTGGTACAAGGAAACAGGTTAATATTCAAAAGTGATAATAAACTGATCATTTCCATTAGCAAATTCCATATTCCGAAGTAAGAATCTCTTATAGGTTTTCTGTTAATCCTTTTCAGGTGTTTCTTTTCACGTATTCAATCCAAAGACTCACCAGAGCTAGGTACTTCATGATTACTTCTCGGGTAGATGTCACACTGATTAATCCAAAAATCGACTGCACATCGCTCCACCTGTGATCAGGGCCTTTTATAGCCGGACTTTAGGTGGCCATCGATGATAATGCCATATGTAAACTGCAATCTGCAATGGAGAAGCAGACAAATGAGCGATACATAAACAAAAGACCGGCGCATATATAAATAAAACGGTGAACAGAAGGAAATATCAACTCAAAAACTGAACTCAGAAACTGGCCAAAGGCGGAGCCGAGGGGCACCAGGCGGGTGTCTTTTGGGTCCGTGCAAATCAGGTAGTTTTAAGGCGGCGAGACCGAAAACTAAAACACCGAAGCCATGTTGCCCTGTTTACTCTGCCTTTGGTGGCATCTTCTGTTTGCCCGGGCTAAGCCACTGAAGAAGTTGGATCGCTGATTAAATAATAATCGCACTTGGTAAATGAAAACAAGGCTCGAATGAAGGTCACCGCGAATGCGGTCAGCAGAGCAGTATTTGCCCACAATTAGTAGGAAGATAGTCGTCATAGGAGGAAGTTTACTTACTAATTCCCAATAACTACAGTTCAAGAACGCCCTCAGACTAACAGCCCCGCTAACAGTCACACAGATCGATCAATGGTCGGGCCAATTAAATAAATTATCACTCGAGAATGAGGGTGTATATCGAGATCCATAAATATTTGGCACTTTTAAGAGCCGTCAAGCCTAAAGAGTCGACCACTGTGTCAATAAAATTGAAGCTAAATGATGGAACCATTTTGGGCTGGGCTCCAGCACAAAAAGCCAACTGAGACTGGCACGGAGGCCAGGCATTTCTGCCCAGTCATCGTGGACTGCGATCTTGCAGCTGATCTGTGGGCTCTGAAAACCGGAAACATTCGCCCCGCTCTACATATGTAAATCTGCGGACTTTCGAGAATGCCAGTCAACACAATGTCACCGCGAGACAACAAATTCCACCGATTGTACTCGTAAACTAATATCTTGTTTATGAATATATATATCAAAGCCGAGTTCAGCGCTGTAACAATGCAAGAGATAGGCCTGAATGGAATACCTCAAAGTCGGTCTTTGACGAGCCGATATGATTCAAGTTTTTATATGCTTCCCATGCCCCTGGGCCTCTCAATTAACTCGTAAGGGCGTGTCTCTGGCCAAGTGTGAGATGTCTCAATCTCGGTGAATCTGTTGTAGGTGGCCATAAATTGGATTTCGCACACCGAACCTCATAAACGAAAGGGGGGGATGAAATGGCAGAAATTGTGAAATTAGTTTGGGGTTGACATAAATATGCAAAAAGTGTGGGAACTAAAAGGTGTGTTTAATAAAGGTACTCATTTATTGAAATTCTTAATATTGCAAATATTTTACACAATTTTCGAATTTAATTTTAACTCAATCTTTCAAATTGTGACATTAATTTTAGTGTAATATTTAACAATGTATTCCTTCTTGACTAATGCACTAAATACTTGCAACATTAGGAAAAGTTGAATAAATAAATAAATATCATCACCTGCTAGGAAATAGTAAGGATACTTCCAATTGAAAACTGCAAAAGTATAGAAAATTCTGCTGCAAACTTATTTTCCTTTTTATTTATATTCTGCTATTCTCTCTATCTCTATCTCTCCCCTTATTTTAGGTTTTGAAGCAAATAGGGTTTTAAATAATTACACTAAAAATAATCATATTATTTGAAAATAATAATAATTATTATTAATATTCGTAATCAGTAGAAGAAGAAGTCTCTTAGTTCCTCCTCTTCTGAATCGATTGGCTTCTTGTTTTCTTCTTCACGATGTTGTATGACTTCTTCCTCGTCACTGCTATCAAAATCAGAGGATGTTTCCTTATAGCCCGGTGGTCGCCTCATGGCAAACTTGATTCTGGTGGTAACCAGCTTCATGACTTCCTCGTACACCTGAATCAGTTCCAGGAGCACCATGTACCGCCCATCGGGGATTCGAAAGGGAACCAACTTGACATCCACGGTGCTATTCTTTACGAAGTAAAACCCGGGCACCAAGGGACACGAAACGACAAAGGTGGAGGGCAGCAGGCTCTCGCCCGGGATCTCCAGCACGGTCATGTTGCGCAGCGAGTCGAGGAGCTTGCACAGATCCATATTCCTGAAGCGAACGAGGTCGACCTGGTCGGAGCCACCAACTTGATCCGAGAGCTTCCGCACGAAAATGTGCATGAGCAGTTTGCCGGGAAAGGGCACTTCCACGGTTAGGTTAAAGTTAATTTCCTCAAAGCGAACGATGTCGTAGGCGACATGGATGTCCTCGGGCACAAAGGACTTTGAGTAGAACTCCTCGATCTGCAGTTTAAGCTGAATAGTAAAGCTGGGATATATGCGAATTGGGTCTTTGGCTTATTGAAACAACTCACGCAGCAAACACCTGATAGATATATCAACAAAATCGGACTTTGCAGGGGCCACATTGTCCAATGCTCGGCAATTGGCTCAATCTGAGTTAGCTCGCCATTTGCTGACATTTGGCAACTGGGAAACTGGCCTCATTACGCAGCTGGTTAGTCAGGCCACGTTAACTGGGCTAATGACGCTCGATTCTTATCGATCAATGCCCTAACAATGTGGGCATACTCCATGAGCGCACAGGTCGTATGCGTAATGTGGGTGTTCGGTGTGTGCTCACACGGCGTATGCGCAACGAACACAAGTGCCAGGCATTAAGTATCCGCTGACATTTGACACGAGTAAATCAGGTTTACGATTAGTATTTACACGCCTCAAATCGCAGCGAGAAATACAGACGTATGTACGCCTCTAACGACGCATTTATGGAGACGATAAAGACGGAACCCGAGCCCAGTTGCAAATTCATCGGCCAACTGATGAACTTGAACCAAAAAAGCCCGAACAAAAAACAACACAAAGATATGACTGGCAAAAGTTTGCCATGTAAACGGACATAAATTGTGCCGCCGGAAAGCGAGGCGAACAAAAGTCTCGGATAAATCATCCCAAACGGAATATATGTATGCCAGTGGACCATAAATTTGAGCATTTTTATTGCAATTTGCTTGTTTGTACCAAAAACAAGTGCAAACAATGGCCACAATAACAGCGATGGCAAACAAATGCTGCCTTAAGCCGCAAACTACAGTGAAAGTGACGTAATGCGATGGCAGCCCCGCCACCAACAACAACAACAGCGGGAAAAAATGTGTATAAAACCATTAAAAAACGACAACAAAGTACGGACTACGGAGTGCAGAGTGCGGAGCAGAAAGCCAACTGAGCAGAAAAAAATGTCAATGTCTTTTACAAGCCGAGGATGGCGAAGAAGCAGAGCAGCAGCAGCAGCAGCTGACCAAAGGGTCACGGGGTGGTCAATAGGGGAGGCTGGTGCTTAAGGGCGGTGTTGTATGCACAATGGATAAAGGGCAAACAACAGCAGGCACTGCAAACGTAAACATTGTTTGCATGTGCGGAACCTTGGCGGTGGCGATGGCTGTGGCACGTGGAGCGACTATCGACAGAGAAATGCCAAGCCTCTAAACATACCTTTTCACGTAATTTATTCTTATATGACTTTTATGAGGATGTCAAACAATGTAGTCTAGAAACGGTCATTGATCGTAGATTGTAGTTCATTTGGTATATGATATATGATGGGCAGTAGTAGCTCTTTAAGCATTCATTTCTTTTTATTTTGTGCAAGGCATCTAGTCAGTTTCTAGGAGTTTTCCTTTGCCTTTGAACATAACGAAAGGCTATAGTAGATTCCCTTTTAAGTTCAGGTCTAAAATTGAGAGGGAAAATATAAATAAAGGGACAACAAATAACCAAAAACTAGGTATAAAAAGCCTTTAGAAAAGGAACTAAACCAAAAGAGCATTGAATTGAAATAGCTTTGTAAATACGTTTCTTAACATACATTTTTAATAGTAGTAGAATTTTTAAAACATTTGCTGATTAGCTTACTGAATACTTGAATGTTGTACCCTCTCTTGGACAATATTTTTTCCAATATTTTCTCAAAACCAACTCGGCTCACGATCCCATCTCTGGCAGCTGTGGTTTTCGCGCAGCATAACAAAAAATTCACATGCATCGGATGTCGGCTTACATTTTATTTACTCCGCTGCTTCTTCGGTTTCTTCGCTCTGCGTATATTTTATGCGTCCAACGTTGAATGTTTTTATCGCCTGCATTTACAATTCAATGTCACGCCGGGCATTGTTTTTGCTGCAATTTGTTGTTACCTCCGAGCCGGGGCGAAAAAACCAGAAGACAAAAGAGAAGAAGCTGCACCAGAAGATGCACAAGATCGAAGAACCGGTTGCTGCGGCCACTCCTCCATTGATATTTATGGGCAATACACATACATCAGCCAAGAAATGCAGCTCCGCTGTAAAATCAAGTGTGTAACGCGACCTTGAGACCTAAACTCCAGCTTAAACTTCAACTTCAACTCGAAGCTGGACCTGCAATTGCCGCCGGTCGCGTCTTATGTATTATTTATGTATGGTCGTCAAGTTTTATGAACCTGCTGGCCAGATAATAATTGTTATTAAGCCACATGCGTTGTGTAGAGAGACGGCGGGGCGGTATCATTAAAAGTCTAGGCCAGATCCATCTAGATATTACATACGTATCGTATGTAAACGGTGGGCGCTACTCTGTCTGGGGTTTCCGCATCGTTTTCAGCGGCTATCGAGCTTTGTCGAGATGAAGCTACGTGACTTGGGTATTAATATTATCTGATAATAGTGATAATTACGAGTAATCGTTTAGCCACAAATACTTATTATACTTTTTCAGGACAGGCCCCCTACATCAATGAAAGTTACGCTCCTAAATTACAAATAATCTACGAATACTGAAGTTCTGTTATCAAAGAACAGGAATGTCGACACATCTTATCTTCAAAACCCACCCGTTGTTTATATTGTAAGAGCTCCAATAATAAACACATTGTGTGACTCAGTTTTCTTTATTTGTTAATCGGATCGCCAGTATTTGAACTTCTGTATGCGGAGCAGGAGGTGTGAAAATAGCTCCTCCTTGATCGTCCTTGTAATCCGCATAGGTTTGTGAGAGGATGCACTCCATTCCAAGGGCTTTCTTCTGGCGGGCAGAGTAGAAGCTCACGCAGGTGGCGGTCATCAGGGGAAACCCCTTGGATCGACCAAGATCCATTAGAGCTTCTGCCAGGCGGGCTCCCAAGCCCTTGCCCCTCATTTCGGGATTCACATATGTGAAGCATGAGTATAGGAGTTTTGTGACTCCGTATCGCTCGAAGATCCTGGCCTGGCACTCTAATCTGTGCAGAAATCGATGGAGAACAGCCATCTCTGGCTGAAATCTGTCTAGCTCCTTACGTTGTTCGTCCAAGTCATTGGGAAACTGTGCTCCTGCCAGGGTGAAAGCCACAAGGCGTCCATCGTTATTCTGGTCGATGGCCACCAGGCAGCTGTCCTGGGCCACCAAGCGTCGATGGACTTGGTCAAGTCTCTCTTTTGTTTCTGCGTTGAATGCACTTTTTGGTGCGCATATGGGCACGCCGGTGAAGTAGTCCCCAAAGATCCGCTCCTTGACTTCCTCGTAATCATTCATCGTCATGATGCGGATCTGGAAGTTATCATGTTCTGAGTTTACTGCCATTTTAGATGGAGTTTGACTGGGAACTGAAGCTAGGTAAATGCTTTCAAACATTTAAGAACGTCAGAAAGTCTGATTAGATAACTAGCGAGAGTCCAGAGATAATGATCATAAAGATTAGATCAAGCATTGTTTATGCCTTTTTTATGCCAGATTTGTGCCAGCATAAAGAGCTTTTTATTAAATAATGTTGAAGACATTTCAATGCATACTTTAAGTAGAATTAGTTAAGCATGGAATGGGAGTATGGGAACACTTGGTTAATATTTGTCTAAGCTATGAAAACAACCCCTTGAACTAAGAATAAAATAAATAATAAATACTAACGCCGTAATAAAACTAAGCTGGCGTGAGGCCATTAAGCATTGCAATGCGAGTTCGCAACAGTAGTTGCAGGCTAATCAGCATTTAAATGCCCTCGAGGTTAGGTTCACAGTTTATTGGCAAGCCGGGCGAGGCAAGGCAAGGCTCGGCGAGGGATGTTACACAAGTTTCCCTCGGATCTAAGCTTGGCTTACCACTTACAGCTGACGCAACCCCACTGGGCGATGATGATAAGTGGAGAATCTGGGTTTATGTGTTTACTTCCACATCGGACAAACACTCCGGTAATGGTAATGGTAATGGAATTTTTCTTGTTTTCGCGCCCGGCCGATTGATTCCGGAGATCAATGCCAAGTGCTGTAATTAAAGACAAAACTCCATAGGAATCCGAATGGGGTTTTATCGCGCGTTGGGTGTTCTTTTGCTTTGTTGATTTAGCACTTGGGATTTTTGTTTTCACGGCGCTCGGCGTACACTCCGGTGGCAGCAGCAACAACTATATATATTGTGGCAAAGTGGATCTATAGATAAAATGCAAATTCCCGTTAATTGAATGCCAAACAAAAGCGCAGTGGCAGCCGCAACACCGAGGGGGAGCCAAGGAGGGGCGGCTGCTGCCAACTACCGCAGCAAGAGCGGCGGGGTGAGTGTTTGAAAAATCAATTAGCAGCATAAAATGCTTTTTGGGCTTTAAAGCCGTACCTGGGTTAGTTTCTGTAACCGTGGCTTCTTCTCCGCTTCTCTCTCTCTCTCTCTCTGTCTCCGCTAAAAGAGAGCAAATCCCAGTTCTGCAAAAAAGGAGAGGAAAAGCAGGGGAAAAGCAGTGGAAAAACCGCAGCTGCTGCTTTAAATTTATGCCAACGCGGCATTAGAAGCATGGCTTGCGGTTAAATGGGCAGGGGTGGCCCAGAATTCAGGGGGAGTGAGCATAGCGGAGGGGGATTTTCCAGCCATATTGGCTAGGTATTGGTAACACACATAGTCTTATGGAAAAACTGCACCTCTATTTTAGAAAATTTAGATAACAATTCTGTTTTTTCCAAGTTTTTTAATTTAATAGGAAATTTTAATAAATTAGCTACCTAATATTTAGGCAAATTATTATCATAAATTTAAGTATTAACACAATACAAAGTAACTACTTTATATTAAAACATTTATTAACTAAAGGTAATAATACAACTTTTTACCAATGCATTTTTCCCCAAATAAAATAAACTTGAAAATTAGAGACTTTATATATAATGTATATATAGTTTAAATGAAATATCTAGAGTTATTAAAAATGCATTAGAGGTTTCTCTTTTTTTGAAATAGTCTTTTTTAGTTTAGAACACGTTTTGTTAGTTAAAAGACAATTGTAGCTGTTTAGTTATAAACTGGAAACTGGCCTATACGTTGGCAATGAAAGTAGGGAAGTACAGAAGATTTAATATAGGTTTAAATATATTTTTTTCCAGTGCACATGTGTGTAGCAGAATGCAAGAAATCAAGGCTTTAGTTTCGGCGGTCGCCACGAAAAATGGCGGAGCGCTTTATGAATATTTATAACACAATGGAGCATGAAAAAGTTCACTTTGTGGAAGGGGAGGGCTGGGGGACGAGGCGGCTGACCCAGAGGGGGTGGCGTGAATACATGAATGAAAGTAACCGTTGAGATTCAAGCGTCTGTTATCGATACCGATTGACAGGGATGGGGCCTAACAGGAGCATCAAAATGTCATATAAAAGGAAACAGAACAGAGATGGTTGTAGAATTGTGGATTAAGGAATTGATTTCGTAGTGTTTCTATTTAATAATGTTGCATATCTTTTTTTTATACCTAACCTAGGCTAGCAATGTAATTTTATTATAATATCATAGTCAAGAACTTTGTTTAATACCATAACTCTTTTCATTTATTTTTGATAGCCCCACAACGCCCCTGGTTTCTTGCAGCTTTTCCGGAAAACCCAACTGAGAGTCCGCTCGACTTGCAATGCAAACGAGAACGGCAGAGGAAAAGGAGAAGCTCCCACTTCCTGTGCAATTTATCCTCGCATTTAGATTGGCAATAAATTAATACTTGAACATGGAAAGTTGCGCCATTAGAAGGGATGCCAGGCAGTGACACACATTTGGGAGATATTTAATTTGGCTAAAATGTCAATTGAAGGGGGGAATACCACCCGCTCAAAGCCCCTTGGCATTTCCACATCAAATGCGTGCATATTGCGCATACGCAGGGTGGGCGGTGACAATAATAAGCGAGCTCATTGAAAAGAAATTTACAGCAAAAGTTTAAATTAAAAATTGTGCAAAACTCGACACGTAAAAAGGCGAGTGGGAAAACCTATTCAAATATTGATTGCAGAGAAGGGAGCGGGATCGGGGGCTAAAAAAAGGGGAATCCCTCGGCTGTGAGCACGTGCTGCTGGCGCCATCTAGCGGTCGCTGCATGCAAATTGCCAAATCAGTGCGTGACTTGTAAAATTTGAACAAAAAATCCGCGAACAAAAAATGCAAAGCAAACTGTTAGTTATGACAAAGCCAAGTTAACTAGCGGTTATTTAGGTTTTTTTCTTTTCGTCGTCGGAAAATGTTTAACTGGCACGCACGTGTAACGCCCCACAATGGACGGTGAAAAAGAGGTGGCCCAATCTTTAAGCGCCACTCAATTACCGAGTTTACAGAATGCCCCGGCTAATGGTCAGCTCATTTGCCACGCTCCCGCCCCCGCCCCGCACTCATTCATGGGTCTCTCCTTTAATGGCCCTCGAGCAACTCTTTTCTTCGCTCTTGTTTGCTCTGCGCTGCTACCTGCCACCTGCTACCTGCTACCTTTTTTGCCGCCAATTTGAGCAGCAACTGTCAAAGTCAAAGACTAACAAGGGACCATATACAAAGTATAGTCATATGTGCAGTGTAGTGTGTCCATTCATGACAGCCCTCCGCCCCATATTTTACATTCTTCACCTCGCCCCAAAGCAACTTTACATCGCTTGACTGCGCTTGTCCACTCTGCCATTTTTGTAGTCCAACATCGAAGATGCCTTTTAAATGATATTTTTCAGTGACTGAGAGAAGTTGCAGTCAAGAAAGCATATTGTGCCTAGAAAGTTATAGTTATACATTTAATGTCCCCCAAATATCTATATATCCAAATCCATAATTATAAATAATAAAGAAATCCATAAAGAATGCTATTTTCATTTGATTTGCTGTGGGAACACTTGTCTTGGGGTCAGACATCTACTTAGATAACTTAAATATTATTTTAATATACATTTTATTACCTACAGCCCTGCATTTTTTCCCAGTGCTGTCATTCTGTAAACATTTCTCCTGCAAGTCAAACTCTGTATATCTTGAATTTATATTTCAAGTGCAGAAAGTGGGCCAAACTAACACTTCCATCGATTTCCTTCGTTGCGGGTGTCAAAACTTTTTGGTCAGTTCATGGAGTTTATTGGTTGGCTTCTTGGCCTGGTCAAGTCCTGGAACGTGGACGGGTTGAGGGTTTCCATAAAACCTAATCGATTCGGACACTTTACAACATGTTTATCACAAGTATTTGACCAAAAGAACTATTTCTATCAATTGCTGCAAACGCAAACAAAAAGGGGGAAGTCGCAGTTCAGCAAGGAATAAGAAAAGGCAATACCCAATGTGAGGGGGAGTTGTAAGGAAAATATTATGGGGAAGAAGTGCGAGAATGGAAAGCAGCTTAAGGAGTTTAAGCACCTTATTTGTTGACTGCAATCTGTTATTAGGTTAAGTGCAGATTATTTTCCATTGATGGCTGTCAAAGCAGTTTATATAGCAATTTAATTGCGTCGAAAGAAACCAGAGACTTAATTCAATTCGCCACGATATGGGTCATTGAATGGCAGCTTAAGGGCATTTCCCTTAAATAAGGAACAACTATTTTCTTTTTCTAGAACTAATGTACGAGAAAACTACAAAAAGGGTTTTAAATAATTCCCAGTAGTAGAAAAACTGGTGTATTTATTAGCAAGAAACGTTGTACTATTATCTGCTACTTTTTTAAGCAACTATTCCAGCTCACTGCACTAAGAAAAGACCCATATTTTTTTGCTGCAGCTCTCAGAATTCTTCCGGATTCTTCATCCCATTTCATCTGCCCCAGCTGAACATTTTAGCATTTAAAATTTATGTCAAATTAGCGAGGGGCCTCAATGACAAATGCGCGGGCAATAGAAAAGGCCGCGAAGAATGCAATTTTTACAAGCCAGCCCCGAGTCGAGCAAACCAACTTCCTTCCTGGAAACCACTTCAGAGGAGCACCAGCCCCCAGAAGCCACCCCTTGCCGCAGGGCAACGGAAATTAGTTCAACGGCACTCACAGCGGCGGCAGTTAAACGTCGCCTAAGACTGGAGTGCAGCAACTCATCCTGGGATCTCTTAGGGATGTGAAAACGAATTCTTGAGTAATCGATAGTATTACAAAAATATATATAGTAACTTGTGGTCGAAACAATAGATAACTTTAACTTTAACTTTTCCTTGAGAGGTTAATAATTTATTTTATATTGTATTTAAATACAACGTCGCCTAAGACTGGTTGCAGGCAACTCATTCTGGGATTTCTTAGGGATGTGGAAACGAAATCTTAAATATCCGATAGTATTAAATATAAATAAAGTTTATAGTTTTGCTTTATTTAAATAAAACGTCATCGAAGGCTGGATCTCAACCATATAATTTAATTTGTTTTCTAATTTGTTTTAATTTGTAAAATAAATGAGTAGATTTATTAACCAAATGAAAACCAACATAGAATTACAATTAATATATTTTTGGCTTAGTTATCCCATGATCCAATATTAAACTTCAAAGGGTACTAAAACTTCGACAACCTGAAAGCTAACTTCTTTCTTTCTTTCTTGTTATGTTTAGAGTTAGTGTAGGTTGACTAAAAACTTTCTATATACAAAATATCTTTAAAATAATGGGCAAATCTATTCTCTTTTAAAACTTGTTTGAACTCATGTTAAGTGATATCCATAAGATATCAAGTTTTTTACCGATCATATTGACAAGTTTGAACTGATATTATGCGATAAAACTTTTCGATTTTCGACTGATAAATCAAATCCTATTTTTCTTGGCCAGTAACATCGCTAGGATCTCTCTGGGACTCCCCATCTCCTTCCCTAAACTGCAGACACTTGTTTTTTATAGCTGCAAGGCGGCGGTGGAGTGGGAGGCGCGCGGACATTTGAAGATGATGTAGTGCGGACATAAACATAAATAATGGCAATGCGCAGTTATTACTTTTCTTGGTCTTGGTCTTGGTCTTGGTCTTGGTCTGGGTCTTGGTCCTGGCTCTGCTGGCGTCGTCCTGCCGTACGTCCTTGGGCTGTGATGCTTACATAAAAATTAAATGTAAGTACGAGGCGGAGATGGAGGTTGAGGAACGGCCAGGCAGCCTTTTGCTGGTCTCTATCCTGCTCTTTTAATTGCATTCTGACTGCCGCATCAAATGGCAACCGCTGTCCTAATGGGTTAATTGGGCTTAAGGCAAGGATCCTTCGTCCTTCGAGCCGGGCTCCTTGCAGCTTGCAGCTCCTCCTGGTGATTTATCTGCGCTGGCAAATTGACAAACGATTCGCGCTTAATGGAAAAGTTACTCATACGCCATGGATTACGGAGCTGCGCATTATTAATATTCATTTCAGTGCGCATAATTTGCACATACATCAGGGACATGGGAGCAATAAAAGAAAGAAATGGCCATGATTTGGCAAAAGCTGCCTACGATCCTCGCCAGCGGAGAATGCAGATTGCATGTCCTGGCAACAGGATGCCAGCGCCCCAGTCATGCATTAACAACAGCCCCATCCCTTCCAGCAATCCGGGCAAAGAGCTCCAGCCGAAAACATAAACAATAAGCAGAGGGCTCAAATGTAGGCGGCCTGGGCAGAAGGAGGAGGAGCGGCAAGGAGTAACGCACTCCGCTAATGCACCAAAAACTGCATCCACTTCTCTTGGCCATCGCCGTCCCCGCGCCTCCCCAGTTACTTAACCATATTTCTCATTGTTGTTGAGACGTTGCAGGTGTTTGCTGAAGCATATCAAAAATATATATACGACTACTAAGACGACGACGACTTTGGCCAGGACCCCAAGACCAAGACCACGCTGGCTGGATGTGGTGGCTTTTCGGTTGAGCCAAGCCAACTGGCTGTCTGGGAAGGATGGAGATGCCTTGAAAGTCGGGATCTGGTTCGGAACGGATTTATAGGTAGGAAAATGGAGATAAATGAATTAATGAATGGGAAAACGTAGGAAACATTGAGACTCTAATCTTATTTCTTAATTTACCCATTCCTAAGGGAAACTAGAGCTCTCTGATATTTTTAAAGATACTTTAAAACCAAAAAGTGTTCCTAAAGTGTTAGCAAGAGAAAATATAATTTTCAA
>JAEIIH010025793.1:0-10660 GCA_018904745.1 Drosophila orosa
ATCCCTGTGCATTTAATGTGTGTGTCTGTGTTTGGAACCTAAAAACTTTGAATTACACAATTAGTTCACCTTGAGTGCACAATTCGGTCAGTTGGGGCCCTAATGCTGATTATTATTATAATTATTTCTTGGTTCGATTTTCGGCCTTTCATCGCTAATCACGTATATCGGTTCCCTTGGCTCTGCCCTCCAGCTCGGATATGGCACATATATCCAAAAGCTGATATATGGCAAGATGAGGCTGCTGCTGGAGCGTGCCAAAGCGGCGCATTCATTTAATATAAAAAATGATAACTCGACAATGACAAGCTACATTCTTCTTCTTCAGTGCCCTCCAAGAAGGCGCCTCAAATAAGTATATATATATATTTTTATATAGATAAATATATATATGGCTAATGTCAATGGGCGGGGCGTGTCACTGGGCCGATATAAAGCCATATCTATATATATTTTATATATATACATATTTAGTGGGGTAGGTGTTAGTTGGGCTTTGCATGTTGCAGGTTCTTATGATCGAAAATCAATATATCTAACCCTATTGTTACCACATACAGACACACACACACACCTTGGAAATGCGAAAAGACAAACGCAAGAACGTTGAGGTGACTCAAGTGGGAAAAGCCACAAAAAAAAAACCAACAAGCAACAAAAAATAATAATGCCAAAGAAAAGTCGTTGTCGAATTGAAAATTGCCCCAATTGTTTACCTTTGACTTGTGCGCCAAAGTTGTCACATTTAGCGACGGGCACGGGAGTCACAACTATAACATATTAAAAATGAAAAGCGAAGAAAGAGTCGCCCCAAAAAAACAAAAAACGCCAACAGAAAACTCAAATATTTGACAAAGCAAAAGGTAAATATGATGGCTTAAAGGTAAAAAAAAAACAATAAGAAGTAAGTAGGCAACTAGAAAGCAGGGACATCACCGAGAAATTGATGGCACTTTGCCAGTTTTAAATATTTTTAAATATTTAATAAATATACAATTATGTTGAGTTGTAAAAATTTCACTAAATAATACATTTAAATATATCATTGTAGCTATTTAACAGTAAATAAAATAGCAATTTGACTCATTTTTATCACCTAAGCAACTTGAATGTATTTTTCACACATTTAATTTAGGAAATAATTCAAAAATGATAAGGGAAAAAGTTCGCTATGATTTATCGATAATATTAAACATTTCGAAATTATAACAAATGTTTTAAATAACGATAAATATCCCATTTAATTGATTCTTTTAGGAAATAGCCTCAAAATTGTATTCATTATAGAATTTTTTACCTTTTTTTGATTATAAACAAAACATTTTCACATAATTTATCGCACTATTAAAATATCAAATTATCGAACTATACATAAAATATCGTTATAGTATCGATTTAATTGACATTTTCTGTCACCATATTTTCGTTTAGTGTATCTAAAAGGGTGGCGGCATGAAAGGCTAACCAAATAATTAATAAACAAACGATACCAAATAGACACAGACCCAGTCGGGTTTGGCCTTGACTCGAATGTTTTCACTTTTGGATGAGCCGCGCGCCAAAGGCTCATTCAGTTTTCCACGGAGTGGGCCAAGTGGGCTGGCTTTTCCCCAACCGACCTGGACTAGGGCTAGGGCTAGGGCTAGGGCTAGGGCTAGGGCTAGGGCTAGGGCTAGGGCTTAGGGCTAAAGCTGAAGGTTAGACCGCGTAAGGGTCGCATGCTCGCTCAATTATCCAGTGGGAAATACAGAAATGCCGACATACCGAGCTACCGAGTTACCGAGTTACAGAAACTAAAATGCAAATAGCACTGGACAAAGGTTCAAAGGGGCAGCCAAGAGCAATTTGGTTTCATTTACAATGATTTGCTTCCGCCATAATGACAAATGACAAAACGAAGCTCGATTTGATTCGATTGAAGTTCAATTTGTTGTTGATTTTGCCTTCTGCTTTCACTCGTTGTTTCTTTTTCTTTTTTTCTTTATTCCATATTGAAAAGGGCCAGGACACGTGCTCGTCCACCCCCTTCGTCCTGGTGGGGAAAACAATAACAAATAACAAAACTTTCAACTGATGCCGGCGACGCGCACATGTGCCAAAGGTTGGGGGGGAAAAAAATAAATATATATATATATATTTAACACAGGAGGCAAACCGTAAGGGACAGACATTCCGGAGACACGTGTCACTCCACGTTTATATTTATGTGAACCTAATCCCATCACAGAGAAAAATAATCCGCCAGTCAAGGGAAGCATATTTGGATATTGAAGATGGGGGAGAACTTGAAGTCATTGAGTTAATTCATTTAAATGATAACAAATATTTTGTTATATTTAAAAGGTAGATTAAAGATTTGAAAGAAATCTAGAAATGGATAACAAATAACAATAGGAATGTTTATAGAGCGAAAAAGTCCGCTTAAACTTTGATATGTACAATTTTTAAATATATCGAAAACTATCGGATTCAATGTCAAAATATCGATAATAGAGGAAATATGCGGAAATATATCCAGAAAAAGTGTAATTAAATTTATTAGTCTTTTTTTGCTCCTAAATATTAAACAAAATAATTGATTTATGGCTTGTAAATATTATAAACATAAAAATATCGATACAGTTGTAATATTTTCATATTTTCTGTCATCCCTAGATCTCAAACAATTAGTCGAGTTTCACAAAGAAATACGAATTCAAACAAAATTAAATACATATATATATATATTTATATTCAAGTAGTTTCTTCTTCTTCACTTTGTGAATGAATGAAATCTGTTTTATTTTTTTTTTTATTTTTGTTTTATGACCAAGTCCAAAATGAAATTCGTTAATTGAAAATTCCCCTCAATTGGCCGGGCATCTTTTTTCTTTTCTTGTTTTTTTTTTTTCATTTCTTTTTCACCTTCAATTGCTCGGCACACGCGGCAGAGGAAAACAACAACTAACATAAAGCGGCTGAGAGACGTACGTAAACCCTCGGCCAAATCCCATTTGAAGTGAGTTTAAG
Source organism: Drosophila orosa (assembly GCA_018904745.1). Classification (NCBI taxonomy): domain Eukaryota; kingdom Metazoa; phylum Arthropoda; class Insecta; order Diptera; family Drosophilidae; genus Drosophila; species Drosophila orosa. Next base: position 3,010 of record JAEIIH010025793.1, read on the forward strand.
GTCTTAGGGCAAGCCTGATTGAGTAACTTAATAATTCAGAATTGTTTTCAGTCTCGGCCTCGTGGGGATTTGCATCTTTTAAAAGCCGACACAGCCGTGGACCCATGCGGCGTATGCGTTATCTCTGGTCTGCTGTTCATAAACGGCGGAATGAGCAGCGTCCCGGAATCTTGGCCGTTGCCGTTGCCGTTGCCGTTGCTGTTGCCTAATAATAACAACCATAACAGACCAGCAGCAACAACACGTCAATGAAAGGCATGAACGCTGCCAGAGACAGCGGCAACATGACGTATACGCAATATTCCACATCCGCCCCGTTGGCCATTTATTTATTTTCTCTTATTATCATTTTCAAGCGCAAGAATTCCGTTTCAGATTCTACATCATTCGTAGATATTGACTTGAAATCAGAATTAGTGGTTTTAGTAGAGACTTCTTTTGAGTTTTACTTGGCTTTTGTTGAAATAGTCTAACCAAATCTAATCCGTTTGTGTTATGTCACAAGGACATCAGAAAAAAATATATATATGTTCAGATTCCCCTTCGTTTTGTTTTATTGTATACAATTTTTGGGAGTTTTTCACGTTTCGCTGCTCATTTTGTTAACTGATTTTCATTTGTTTCTCTGTTATTTTTTCGGCTTTCTTTTTTATGCTTTACTTTTTTTGTTTCCGTTTTTTTTGCTTTTTATATTTTTTGTTTCTTTTTTTGATGCTCTTATCTGCTGGGTGCTTGGCCATTGTTGTTTCTGTCGCTTGTTGTTACAGCCATGTCCTTACATAACAGTTATCCACCTCCTTAAAAAAAAAAAAAAAAGAGCACACAGTGGCATTTGCGGTTTATCAAACGAAGCGAGTTGCATAAGATTGCCAGTGCCAGTGCCAGTGCCACTGCCAGTAGAGTTGCCACGACAAAAAAAAAGTGTTGTTACTCCTAGGTTTTCCTTTCTTTTTTTTTTGTCAAAAACTGTCAGCCGGCTAAAGGATAACATACACACACACACACACACACACAGAAAAAAGCAGATAGAGAGAGAGAGAGAGCGAGCAGAGGAAATGTCAATCAACAAGCCGGAACTGAAACTTAATGCATCCGGCTTGGAATTCCAACGGCAAAAAAACAACAGAAAACGACAAACACACAGAGAGGAGGAAATACGCCGGGAAAGGACAAGAGAAAGAGACTTTATATATATATTTTTTTATTTTTTTTGTTTTTGGGGCAGGTGAGACCAGAAGTAGGAAATGTGGCCATGTGCTTGCTCTGCCGGTTAAATGGCTTGACTTGAGCCAGTCTCCAAGGGCTATTCCTAGGATAACTCTCAAGTTGAGTGGGGGACAGCAGAAATAAAGGAAGAATGAATGCCAGTGGGACAAGCCAAGGAGAAGGATGGAGGAAAAGCGAAGCACTGGTGCCAGAATGTGTCGTAACTTTCGTTGGAATGCACGAGTTCTGACACACAAAGTCTAATTATATTAATATTATCACTCTTACTTTTACTTTTCCTCCTCCTCGCCTCGCCTCGCATTTCACTTTCACTTTCGAGTGAAATTTACATGAGACGACGACAACGACAGCCATTTATATCGTCCAATATATATATTGGTCGCTTAATGATGGACTTTACTTCAACTTCAACTTCATCTCCCTTTAATAAAATATTCAAGGCGAAAGAAGAAAAAAAAAAAAAAAGAAACAGAAAAGTTTGAATCACTCTTTGAGCTTCTTCCTTCTTTATATATATATTTCTTCTTTTTTTTTTGTCCCCGGTACTCATTACACACACACACACACACACACATATTGCAATATATGTACTGCTTACGCACATATGCAGGAAAATCATAAATTTTTGGCCTACGCTTCAAAGTTTTTCCGTTTCTTTTACTTATTTTATGGTTCGAGCAGCGAGCCCGGAGAAGTATGCTACGCTTTTCACCAAAGCGAGAAGAAGGAGAATGGGAGGGAGACAGAAAGAGAGGGAAAGCGAAAGGATATTGTGTAAGAACATTATTGGGATCCTCTCCTTTAGGGATGATAAAAAATAGGAAATTAACTTTGTCCCCCTCAGAATTATGGTAAATTATCTGCAAGGTTTCTCTTTGAACACAAAAAAAAAATAATAATAAGAAAAGTGTCAATACAAAGTTAATGAGATATATTTTTTTAATAGTGGGAATGACCTAAAATATAGATATATGTAGATATGCCATAAATAGATTAGTTTTGGTCACATTATTTCAACGAAAGCTAAGTAAATCCTCAAAAATTCCCTTCTAAAACCACTAATTCGGATTTTAAACGCCAAAAAAAACCTCTTGGGTCAATATCTACGAATGATGTGGAATATAACAGAAAATCTTTCGCTTGAATATGATAATACAAGATAGAAAGTATAAATAAATGGCCAACGGGACGGATGTGGAATATTGCGTATACGTCATGTTGCCGCATTTCATTGAAGGCATCCATATTTAGCGCAAAGCAAAAGTTAATATATCATTATATAAAATATTAATATTAACATTGAGAAATCATATCATATTCTATATATCATATATTTTCCGGACATTCAATATAAATATTTTAATGTCAAAGTAAATGTTTTAAATATTTATTCTTACATTTATTTCAATCAGTTCAAATTTTTTTTTTTATTAATTTACTAAAAATTCCTTTTAAAAGAACCCTTAGCTGGGACACTTGATAATGAACTTAATTAAGTATTTTCAATTAGTATTATAACTAAGAAATAGAAAGAAGAAGAAATATTCTATGAAGTTTTTTTTTGTACCCAAGTATTACTACTTGTTTCCATTTTTTTTCTTTTTTTTTTCTTCTCCCCAGACGAAGAATTCTTTATTCTCTTTACTATTCTGTCTGCCCTTCTCGCTTCTTCTTCTCACTCTCCGCTCGCTCTTGTTTGCGCTACTTTCGCGAACATCTTCATGGAAAGCGTGTTGAGATATTTATCTATGGATGGGAAATATTGTGATATATTACTTTCGCCATTGTTCGGCTCTTTTTTTTCACAGCTCCTTCGCGGATGCTTCCCTTCTCCCTACTCTCCTGCTTTATGTATGTGTATGTGTGTGTGTGTGTGTGTTTGTGTGTATGCGCCCTTTCGTTTTTCGACTTTTCTTATTTTCATACTTTTTATACTTATTTTGCCTTTACTTCTTTTTGGCCAGAGGCGATGCTGCGACGTCGGCAGAGACGCGAGCAGTGCTACTCCCGTTACTGTGGCTTACTGTTATTGTTATTGTTGTTGTAGCCAACCCTTTTCTTCTCTGTTTCTTTTACTGTTTCTTTTTTTTTCTTTTGCCTCAATTAAATCATATTTTATTCACCTTATTTCACTTGCTGCTGCTGCTGTTGTTGTTGCGGCTGCTTCTCCTCCTGCTTCTCCTCCTCCTTCGTCTTCTTTTTCTTCGTCTTGGGTTTGGTTTGTCAGTTATCCCGTTATCGCATTGTTTCGGCTTTCATTTTCAATGTTTGTTCTCTTCTACTCGGTGCGTGTGTGTGTGTGTGTGTGTGTGTATGATGTGTGAGGTGTGAGTGTGTTGTGAGGGTGTGTGTATGAGTGTAACCGGAATCCGGTAAAAAAAAAACAACAACACAAGATAAACCTTATTAAATGTGCCGCTATTTCACTTGATTTAATAAATATAATAAGCAACGAAAGGATTTCGAAATAGATATTTTCACAGACACGCACGCACTGGAAAAAAATTGTAGCTCGCTTTTCGGTTGCGGTAAACGTAATTGTACGTGTAACGGTAACGGTAACGCGAATTATAACGATATAGGGAACTGTAACTGTAACTATAGCTGGTGTAACGGTGACTGTGGCTGTGAATGTAGCGGTGACCGCAGGTGTTATTGTTGTAATTGTTATCGTATTTCTTATTGTTATTGTAATTGTTGTTGTTGTTGCTGTTGCTGTTGTTGCCGTTATTATAAGTTTTGCTGCTGCTGTTCATGCCGTGCCGCTTTTTTGTTGCTTCTGCCGTCTGCCGTATATTTTTTTATTTCTATTATTATTTGCTTCAATTTTGTTATTCAATTGTTGTTATTATTATAATATTATTATTCGTTTTGTGAAGGTTTAGCTCATCGGCGCGCTCGCTACGTCAGCCATGGGTGTAAACACAATACAGAATAGACCATGGGAGTAACTTTTATATAGAGGCATACATTTTTCTGTCGAGCCATTTCTCTGCCAACGTCAACGCCATGTTCGAAGAAGTAAACAAGCTCAAATGTTCGATGTGACATCACGGCGTTTGAAATCAAGCAATACAAGTGCATGAGAAAGCATTCGTATACACCAATACATATGCATGTACACTTTCTCCCAGGTTCGAAGCTCCTCTCAAACATATTTGAGTGTTATGTTAAGCTACATGGGATCTGTTATGGATTCCATAGGCAAAATTCTGTTAAGTGGGGATTACATTAGGCATAGATTTTAATTATTTAATATTTTAATTAATTTTAATAATTGCAATCCCAAGTGAAGCTTCAGATGCTCGGCTTTAGGGAAGCAACATTCGTTAGCGAGAGATAGTTTTATTTTTATTTATTTCAATAAACTATTCCTATTATTACAAATTAAAAAAAATAATAGCGAAAGAACTCTTCCTTCTTTCCACTAAAAGCACAGATTTTATGTATTTACTATAAAAATTACAATAGAATAATAAATTCTTAAGTTAGGCAAAACACAAACAGATAGCTCAGATTTACATTATTCTTCCTTCTATGTAAACAATGTTACCAATTTTGTAAACAAAGAGCTCCCTGTCAAGTAGTTGTTTCACTTAATTAGCCGCCAGTTTTGCATAAACAAAAGTAGAGAAATTAATAGTTAAACTCTTCATAGACACTGTTGTGTGTGTGGATGCCCCATCCGGCTCTGTTGTTCGTCGAACATGTTTGAAACACTCAGAGATTGAAACGAAACAGACGGATTCTTCCAAAGTGCTGTCGCTTTGCCCTGTCGATGTCGCTGTTGCTGTCGACATCGGCTTTAAACGAACGGACCAAGTTCGAATTAACTCGACCACAATGCCAGCGTCGGAGCGGCAGCGAAGGAGGCGCAAGTCAAAGCCGAAGAAGAAGAAGAAGAGAGCTCAGCGAAGAGCGAAACTAACTAAAGACACTAACGGCACCCGATCTCTTCTCTCCCGGATCCGTTGCCTAGCCACGGTTGATAAATAATCGTAAAAATACAGTGAATCCACAAAATATGGGCCATAGATACAGTTAATTCCTGAATATGGAATACAAGTGGTAAGCCCCCCGATAAAGGTTATAAAATTAAATTTGCTGGCAAAAATTGTATGTAAATTATTTGACATACATAATTGTAGATATTTTATTTTTAATAATTATTATAAGCGATTGTATGGTCGATCATCGAGCCAATATATCGTATAAACCATTTGACAGATCAATTAAACCGCTATAATATTAGGCAAAGTGTTGATCTAAACAAGGTCAACCCCCAAGGCATTATATAAATATAATTATTTTTATAATAAGAAAAGGAGTCGCTTACTGTAGAGGCTCTGCTGTAGCGACATAAAGTGAGCAACTACCACACAAAAATAGGGTGTGGGTGCAGTGCTCTCTTCCTTTACTTATCCACTCGCTTCTTCAGGCTGTGCCACCATCTCTCACTGTGGTCTTCTTCTTCTTCTTCTTCGTGCGCTTTGGCCCCAGATTTGCCTGTCAAACTGTCCTTATCAGCTGTCGCTGCCCCTGCCGCTGCCGCTGCCAACGTCGCAGTCGTGTCTGCCGCCGCCGCTTCTGTTGGGACTGAAGCGCTGCTGCAATTGCAATTTCGTTTTTTGTTTTCGTTTTTCGGCCATAATGAATTGGCATTGTCATGTGTGTTTAATTTGGCGGCACACGAAAGGAGCACTAAACACTAAACGGAGGTGTGTAAGAGAGAGTGCGAGTCGGCGCTGCTCTCGCTCTCTCCTCTACTGATTTCCAATCCACTCAACTTTGTTAGGTCCTGTCGCTCTCTATCACTCTCTCTCTCGCTGTCTCTTTCTATCACTCTGGCTATCATATAAATATGGCCATCTTGCTTGCACGCACACACAAATACATACGCACGAGGCAGGAGCACACACCCACACATGCAGCTGGAGGCAGCGACGCTGGCGGCGACAGCGGCAGAGGAAGAGGAGAAGCCGCTTGAAGCTGCTGCTTCTTCTTCTTTGAACTTTGAGCTTCGCTTAAAGTTTATTCGTTTTTAGTTTTTTTTGCTCTTCCTTTTATTCCGCTGATAACTAATGGGGCATAATGGCTGAATGACACGCAATACGAAAATCAAAATTGAACTTTACAAGTTAATCCTTTTGAGGTTCCACGCGCACACGCACACACACACACACACACACACACACACACAGATACTCTTTCTGGGCATTCAAAATTCCATTTTAGAAATCAAAAAGAGAGATGGGTGACGGAGAGTGATAGAGAGAGAGAGATTGAGAGGGAGCCGAAAAGAGAGCTGCTTTGTCCGTGGCCTTCGGTTGGTCCTGCGCATTGGCCAACTCCGATTTGCGTAAGGTGACGGTCCTCCTCAGCCTTCTTCCTCCACATCCTCTCCTTTCTCCGCTTCCCTTTCGCGCTTTCCCCCTCTCCGCTGCTCTCTCTCTCTCCATCTTCCAGCCATTCCCAAATGGATGCTCAATTCAAAGTTCCAGCTACGCGATTTCATTGTCATCGCCAATTGCCGCTGCCCGCGTCGTACGTACATATGTATGTATGTCTGTATGTATGGTACATAATACGTACATTGGACTATAGTCACGTTGTTCGGCTATATTTTGTGCATGCAAAGGATATGCGGAGACGAATACGGATGTACGGGTCAGCCTCGCTAAGGAGAGACACTCATATCAATGCAAATACTTTCACGACATTTGCTTAATATAAATTGGACCAGGAAACGTACATACATAATATGTATTACATACATACGTACATATTTACCCATATAAGTAGTATTTGACTATGTATGTAGTTTTTTTACATACTATTTTCCAGATGGAAAGGATTCCGTTTTACTGAAATTTTGGCTGCCTGCGAACTCTTTTTAAAAGAGAATTACAAAAAAAAACCGCTTTATTTCACTCTTTTCTTTTGGACTCTCTTTCGTTCAGATCTTTTCTCTTCTTTAAAAAAAAAGTGATTACACTTGAACGGGATCATGGTGGAATAATTTAAGGTGGCTCAGCTCTCTCCCTCTCTACCTCCACTCTCAGAGAAGCAAGCACTAAAAGGAGTTAGCAACAGCAAAAGAGAACAGTTCTTGCGATAAGATTACCTTATTTAGTTGCATCATGAAAGAAATCTTTGAATTTGCCATAATAGAGCCTGACTGTGGGCACACACATCCATCACACAGATACAACAGCTCACACACTTGAATAACGCTCTCACAGATACGCGGATGCGAATGCATTCTTTGGCGCTGATGAACTGACAAATGAATTGGCCTAGCAACCGTAACAGCTGCTGCTTCACTCCTCATCCTGAATTCTTGGAACCAGTATCCTTTAAGCCTTTAAGTCCGATTCGTATGGCGGGATTTATTAGGGAATCACTCGAGGCCCTCCCCCCCCCC
>JAEIIH010025805.1:0-13889 GCA_018904745.1 Drosophila orosa
ATTTTCTTGACCAAGCCCAAGTGTATGCAATAGTAACACATTTCTTTCCCTTTTTATTTCATTGCAGAGTTTTTGTGAACAGATCCCTGCATTTGGAGAATATTAAGTACTATGGCTTTGACATGGACTACACCTTGGCAGGTGAGTAGCAGCAAAGGCAAAATTAAGAATAAGATGCATAACGCCATACAGGTTTTTTAGAGCTTAGACCTTATTCTCAGATAAATTATTTGCATATTTTAATTAATATGCTTGTGTGTTACGCATCTTATTCCTTATATTGTAATTGATGAGTAACATCAAACACAACATAAATAATGAGATTGCTTAAGCTTTAATAACTTAAGAAGAATTGAAAGGCCAGAAAGAGCCAGAAAAATCCCAGAAAAATTGCCTGTGCGTTATGCATCTTACTCTTTATATCACAATTAAGTACCTACTCACTAATAATACCTTTTTTTTTTTGTAAATACAGAATACAAATCCCCACAGTATGAGCAACTGGGCTTTAATCTCGTCAAGGAGCGCCTGGTGTCTATGGGCTATCCAAAAGAGATTCTACAGTTCGAATACGATCCCACGTTCCCCGTCCGAGGCCTGTGGTTCGACACGCTGTATGGCAATTTGCTAAAAGTAGATGCCTACGGCAATATTCTGGTCTGTGTCCATGGCTTTGAGTTCATTAAGCAGTAAGTGTTGCCTAAAATCTATGTAAACCAATGATATTAATTATTGTTTTTCCATTTTATATAGTCACCAGGTGTACGAGCTGTATCCCAACAAGTTCTTAAAGCTGGACGAGTCGCGTGTGTATGTGCTAAACACGCTCTTCAATCTACCGGAAACCTATTTACTGGCCTGTCTCACAGACTTTTTTACCAACAGCAGCGAGTTTGTTCGGTAGGTTAACTGGGAATGTGTTCTGAAAGATGATGTGTCATCTCTAAGAAGAAACCCCCTATGAGAAACCTTTGCTGAGTGTTTAGAGATTATATCTTTATACCTTTCTCTCACCTCTCTGGCCCCAACCTCTAGTATTTCATCTGCTTTCCCTTCTCTGCTCTCTATTCTCTATTTCCCTGTTCTTTTCCCCTCACAGCGTTGAGCGCGGCATCAAAGCTGGCGATTTCCTTTTCACGTACAAGTCGATTTTCCAGGACGTGCGTCGTGCCGTCGACTGGGTGCATTCCGATGGCGACCTCAAGCGTCGCACCACGCAGGTAAGCAAAGCTTAAGCCTATCCAACCTAAAGCCTTCATCTCCAACTCTTCTCTCTTCTCTTAGAACATGGCTCACTATGTGAAGAAGGATGAACGTCTACCCACAGTCCTGTCCCGCATTCGGGAGTCTGGAGCCAAACTCTTTATGCTGACCAACAGCGATTATACGTACACCAATGAGATCATGACCTACCTGTTTGACTTCCCACATGGCGCCACTCCCGAGGAACCGCATCGCGATTGGAAAAGCTACTTTGATGTGATTGTGGTGGATGCCCGAAAGCCGCTGTTCTTCGACGAGGGAACTGTATTGCGGCAGGTGGACACCAAGACGGGGGGCTTGAAGATTGGCACCCACATTGGACCCCTGCAGCCGGGACAGGTGTATTCGGGCGGCTCCTGTGAGCTCTTCACCAAGTTTATCAATGCCAAGGGCAAGGATGTTCTCTATGTGGGCGATCATATCTTTGGCGATATCCTCAAATCGAAGAAAATCCGCGGCTGGCGTACATTCCTCATTGTACCCGAATTGGTGCGAGAGCTGCATGTGTGGACGGATGAGTGCCAGCTGTTTGCGGAGCTACAGAATCTGGACATCAAGCTGGGCGATCTGTACAGGGATCTCGATTCGAGTGCCAAGGTTAAGCCAGATATTTCACAGCTGCGTACTTGTATACGCGATGTGACACACAAGATGGACATGTCCTATGGCATGATGGGCTCACTCTTCCGTTCCGGCTCGCGCCAGACCTTCTTCTCCAGCCAGGTGGTGCGATATGCCGATGTTTATGCCGCCACGCTGCTCAATCTCATCTATTACCCGTTTTCGTACATGTTCCGAGCTCCGGCCATGCTCCTGCCCCATGAGTCTACGGTGGCCCATGATCAGGCCCATCAGCCGCCACCACCACTGGCTCCGGCTCCTGCTCCTGCTGCTGCACCTGCTCCTGTTACTGGTTCCTCTTCTTCTTTGGTGGCTGCCTCACCCGATGAGCCAGTCCGCTCTGTGGCGGGCACAGAGCAGGTGAAAGATGCCAAGGATCTGCATCGTGCTGTAAGTTATCTATTGATTAGTGACCTCTGTTGGTTGCTCAATTAATCAATTAATTGTTGCTGTTGTTACAGAGCTCCATTGTACACACTCGGCCCTCCACGCCCACTGTGGTTACCCACACTCATGACGAGGACTACTCCGAGGAGGAGGAAACGCCCAGCGGTGCCGAGTCCTTCACTGAGCAGCCACTGCGCGATGCTTCCGAGGATTAAGAGGACTAGAAGGACTAGAAGGACTAGGACTAAGAGTCACCAAGTCACCGCCACAGGAATGTTTGGATCAACGAATTTTCTTCTCAACAAAATTCCCCATTTACCACCCCCCCCAAATCCCTTTACTCTGTAACCTTTGACCTTAAATCCGATTCGGCGGTCTAAGCAATTGTGAAACGTACGATTTTCCCTGGCGATTTTACCCAAGCACAGATATGTGAAACTATATATATATATATATATACCATATATGATATATACATTATACATTATACATTTAGCTGGTTCCATACATATAATGTGTGTTTTTTTTTTTTAATTAAAACCATAAATTGCTGTAATTGAATGAAAAACACAAGGAGAGACTGTGAAATGGGTTTACATTTTGAGGATGTGGATAGAACTCTTTAAGGAAAGTATTGGAACTTAAAAAAGAGGCTTTTCTTTACTTAATTGGGTTTTTCTATATTTTTTGAAAGGACAACATAAGGAGCTCTCTCTTAGAGTGAAGCTAAGGATAACTCTCTCGTTTGTTCTGGGAAAAAGAGAGAAAGAACTCCTTTGTTCTGAGAAAAAGAGAGAAAGATCTCGTTTGTTCTGAGAAAAAGAAAGAAAGATCTCGTTTGTTCTGAAAAAAAGAAAGAAAGATCTCGTTTGTTCTGAGAAAAAGAGAGAAAGATCCTGCTCAAAACCAAGGAACCTCAAGAGAAGAAACACTCCTCTCTCTCTCTCTCTCTCTCTCTCTCTCTCTCTCTCTCTCTCTTTCCTAGTAGCGAACAAGAGAGTTTCCCTAATGGAATTATGTAATCTCTCAAAACTCTATTCCAAAAATAAGAACCCAATACGAAGCTTGTTGCTTGTAATATTCCTCTTGAAGTTTATTTATATCAAAGCGACACTGATCACTGCTTGGCAATCTTGTTGCCATCGCACTGCAGCTCTCCATAGATCTGCTCGTCTTGAATGTCGCTCTTGATCTCCGTGGCCAGCTCCACGGCCTTGTCCTATAGACAAAAAATCATATTTTTAAGCTCTAAAAAAAATCTACAAAAAAAAGTCAATCACTTACATCGAAGTACACATTCTGCTTGCCCTTCTGGAACTCCCCAAACAAGGCAAAGACATCCACCAACTTGCCGTGGGCTCCAAACTTGTCCGAAATTAGCGAAAACAAATGCTTGACAGTCTCCTGCTCCACGGGCGTGGTATCGCTTCTAATGAAGATGGCACGCGGCAGCTGCACATCCACATTGCAGGCTCTGAAATCGGTGACTGGTCGTCGCTCCAAGCTGGGGCACACCAGTTGGGCATCCTTGTGCTGCTCCAGCTCAGTGGCAGGCACAATCTGGACAGGTGCATCGCCAGAGGAGGAAATGCGGCAGGCATCAAGACCACGTCGCTTGTTCAGAAAGGCGGCGGCCAGGCGAGAGCGTTCGGAAGCCTCATCGAATTTGCTAAGGGAATTAGGGAGACATAATAATCAATAGGACTCCTTTGTGGGATCATTTTCACTTACACATTAGCCTTCTGGAGTGCCTCGCGTCCCACATTCGGGGCTGCCACTGCCACCAGGACATCATCCTGGGCCCTCTGCTCGTACACCAATGGCTGCAACTTATAGCGACGTGCCTCCGCATAGCCCGAGGCCGGCTGAATCACCAGATCCGCTTCCTTCTTGGCCAAAGACTCCAGGCAATCGGTGGACTGTACACACTCCAGCTCGGGGCGAGCATCGCGGGCATAGGCAGCCTGATGCAAGGCCTGGCACTTGGCATACTCATCGTCGCCCTGGGCGCACAGCCTGATCTTCCTGATGGCACTGCCATCCCGCTCAATCACATCCTTGTAGCCCGCTCGCTCCAGATAGACCTTGGGATCAATGGCCGCCGCCTTGCTATGATACACGGCATTCGGTTGGATAAGCAAATGGGCGGCGGCATCCTTGTTCTGCGCCTGCAGACCATTGGCAAAGAATCGCTCCAAACGCGACTGCAGCTGATGGAGTTGCTCCGTATTGTGGACAGCCTTCTCATTGGAGATATAACCGCTCCAGGGACGTTGGGCCCAGGAGCAGGCTGGTCCCGTGATGGGTCTACGACTGCCATCCTCACACAGATATTCAAAGTCCTCGGGGTTACCCTCCGCCTTGGGGGCATCCGGGCCAGCGCCAGGCAAACCGAAATACTTCTTGATGTACTGCACCTTGGAGAAGGCCACCTCGCCCTGTCCCTTGTCCAGGCAACGAATGGCGCCATCATAGCCACTGAATTTGTCTGGATAATTGCACTGCTCCGGCTTCTCGCACAACGCACACAGATTCGAGTACTTCTTCTTCAGCAGGCGATCGGTGTCGGGATGCGTCGAATAGGTGCCCACCAGGCAGGATTGCGTAAAGAACTCTGACAAGGATTTGAGTTCACGTTCCGTGGCCGAAATCTGCGGATCGGCAGAGACCTTCAGGACATGCGAATTCTTGAGCTTCGTGATGGGAATCTTGTAGCCCACATTGCGTCCGAAGCCAGTGTGGCAGGATTTGGCGCCACGCAGCTGCTCCAAGGTGCGAATGGGTGAGGTCTTCTTTACCAGGATAATGCCCTCATAGCGGAAGTCGGCTGAGAGGAGTACATATATATTATATTTCAAGAGGTTGAGGGTATGAACCACAGACTCCCCCAGACTCACCATCCTTGTCCTGCTGCGTGCGAATCTCGGAGACCACGCGATAATCCTCATTTTTACGATGGTAGGCAATGTACATGTCCTCTGGCTCTGTGGCCAAAACATCAGCCTTGCGCTGCTCAATCAACTCCAGGCAATCCACTCGATCTCGTCCAGCCACGCACTCCATGCGGATGCCCGCCTCCGAGGGATCAGCCAGCAGCTGCTGGCATTCGGCCAGGTAAATCTGAGGCACACACAGGCGATCTGCGAGAGAGGATCACCAAGAGTTAGCTAGATGTATCTAAGGTGACTTTGGTTATACCTACAGATGGGCTCCTCGGCTTGGGCCACTCCCACAAGGAGGAGGAGGCAGGCTGTGGCCAAGGGCAGCAGCCAGTTGCGGTTCTCTCTCAGTGTCGGCGACGGTGTCATCTCTCAGGAACAGTTGAAGCTCGACTGTGGAGAAGGCTAAGCCGGCCGGCAGCTTTTATAGCCACCGCCGCCAGCAAGTCTCTCTGTTTGCTCGCTTTGTTCTCAGCGATTCTATGTACTCGAAATAATAATATTTATAATAAATAACAAAAAAGAAAGACCGGTTTTTTTCCCCTAGGTTCCTTTGGGAACGTGATTAGACCTAGGGTCTATGAGCTATGGCAAATTGCTGTGTATTATATATATATTTATTAGCCATGATCTACCTTAAGATCCACACAAAAAAGCGATGGATCAAAATCAGAACAGGGCTTAATTTATAATATTATATATCTTTGCAGTTACCTCTCTAGACTTTACAGTATCTCATACTCTTATTTCCTATAAATTAAGATGATTAAGGAATATATATATATAACCGATCTCGAGGCCTCCCACGTATTAAATATATTTTTGGAAAATTCATTAAACGCCCCGCTCTCTCTTCAGTTAATTGTCGTGGCACTTGATCTCCTAATCGATTGCTGACTATATAGTACATTTTTCTGATCTGGGGGACTTACTGCCTGTACAATATATAAATTAATTAAGTGATAATCCGAGCTGGTTTGTTTGTTGTACTTATATTTTCCATAAAACAGTACACCTCCCCACGGAGCCCTTTTAAGGGGCATACTTATTTTATTTATATTCAAATTTTGACTAATGAAATAAATATAAGTTCAAAAAGATAATATATAAATAATAAATAATTAATAAATATATTATATATACTAAATAAATAAACACAGAAGCCTACAGTATTCGCAAACTCATTATTCACTTTCGCAGAGTTTGTTTGAATTATACCAGGCCTCTAATGATATCTTTAAATTTAATTTGCATTTCTTGGAATTGTGTATTTTAAAGTGTCATTTTATACTCTACAAAATCAAAACTAAAGGCACTAAGCCAAGGCAGAGAGATTTGCCTAAAACTTTTGATATAAACAGCTCAGAGTAGTGATTATTTTGGAAATACAAAAGAGTTTAACTAGCTAACTATGAGTTTAAGAAAATAGTAATAAGCACTGTTATTGATATTACAATTATTGATATTTAATAATGTATAACTTGTATAAATATATTTTCAAATTGTTATTTAAACTATCAAATATCGGTTTATTAATATTTAATGCGAGCTTTGATATACTAAGAGACTTTTAAACGCTATATTATAATATTCAAATAAATAAATAATAAAATAATGTAACCTCTGCTGACAACGAAATTTTTTAACGATATATTTGGTATATTTTCAATAGATCGTCGCTATTTCTTTTGATATATGGAACTAATTTAATCCAACAAAAAAAAATGAAATGCTTAAATATCATAATTCTGATATAAATATTTTAAAGTCAAGTGCGATAATGTGTCACATTTCAAATTGAAATAAATCAAAGTTTATGATATCTTTTAAACGATATTAAGCGCTATATTATATTCTATATATTATATCAGATTTTTACTTTTTCATTATACATTACGCGCTATATTATATTCTATATATTCTATCAGATTTTTACTCTTTCATTATACATTCCTAGAAGTAAGAGTATCCCCCTTGTCACTGCAAAATTTCCCTGTATCTTAATTTATGAGGTTTTCGCTTCGCTATCGAGCGCCCTGCCTACTCAGGCACCAGAACCTGTTCAACGGCCGGGATTTGATGGGATCACCTCTCTAGGCAGTCACCCGCAATTTCGAGCAGTGGAGTGCAGTGAAGGGAGGGACATCATCCAAGTGAAATTGGCGGCGATCTGCTTAAAATGCAGGGGGCGTGGTTGGATAACGAATGGGCCACAATGGGGTGATGTGGCGGCGTGGGTGGGTGCGGCTGTGGCTGCGGCTGCGGCTGCGGGGATCTTTTTCTGGGCAAGAGCAGCGAATCGAATTAGATCGCTTGTTGTCGCAGTCACTGGAATTGTGTATGCAACACAACGCCGGTCCCTCGGTGCCGGTGCTTGGCACTCTGCAAGGTCAAAAGTTGGCCGGGAATCTCCCCCCTGGGAATCGCAATGGGTTTTGGGATTTTCCTAGCAAATTGGATCCCTTATCAGCGCATCAGTTCGGAGGCTATCTGCAGCCAGGTAACCACAACAAACACTGTTGCTAATGAATGATTTAAATAACATGTAATAATAATAATCAAATTTAATGTGTTAATTTAGCAAACTGTTAGTCAGTGCTGGCCACTGTCCGAGCAATAATTAAAATTAATTAGAAGTCATGGGAGCAAACAAGACCTAGTTTAGTTCAGCAAAAAAAAAAATAGACTTAAACTGAGGAGGTATTCATCTTTATGGTACAGAAAATGATTCATTTTTAGATGCCAGAGTTCTAATTAGCATTCAATTGAATTGCTTTTTATTTTGTTTTTTATTGTTAAAGTTAAACATTGTTAAATATGGTTCCATAGTAACTTTACATTTTAAGGCAATTAATGTGAAAAGAATTTGAACTTCAGGTCTTTTCTAACTACTTGTTTCTTCCCCTGCTGATCCTACTTTCTTCCGAAGATCCTGGTGCTGTCTTCAGTCTTCTTTAGATTCTATTTCTTTGGCGCTTTGTCAAAACCACTATTTGACTTCTATTCCCTGACATTCCATTTCTCAACGACCGATCGCCTTAAAATTTATATATTTACATACATATATATAGAATATATATGTCTTTAGAGCTTGTATTGCTTACGTGTGAACTACAATTATTGGAAAAGGTCACGTATTTCTCTCTATACAACAAAACAGACAAAAACAAGATAAAAGCTATCTTTGTTAAGCCGAAGTTTGTATACCCTGACAGATTGTAAAATAATCAGAGGACCGAATTAAAAATCAATTCATAGCTAACCCAAAAATGCATTTAATTTAATTT
Organism: Drosophila orosa; assembly: GCA_018904745.1. Classification (NCBI taxonomy): domain Eukaryota; kingdom Metazoa; phylum Arthropoda; class Insecta; order Diptera; family Drosophilidae; genus Drosophila; species Drosophila orosa. The sequence continues at coordinate 8,498 of JAEIIH010025805.1, forward strand.
TGAAAGCTGTTCTGTTCTACTTTTTAGTGGGCTAAAAATCAGCATACTTAATTTAAAATTTAAAATATTTACAAATGGTATGAACTTTTGATAATTTTAACGATGTAAACCCTTAAATATTTTTGATAAAATGGGTACATTTTTTTTATTGTGGACAATGATCAACCCGGCTGTTGATGCTGATCAAGAATATGTATGGTTTATATGATCGGAAATGACTCTTGCGCTACAAATTTAAATAAAGTGGTTTTAAAGCAAAAAATATGTAAAATGTACAATTAAAGTATACATTTTAAAATATTTCTAAATAATCCTAGTTAATGCAATATCTGCAATCATTTAGATCAGCGGAGGGCACGAGATCTAACGGTTTGAGCAAGAGCTCGGCCAGCTGCCTCCGAAAAAAGATAACGGTTTGAGCAGGGTGAGCAAATTAAGCCTCGACGTGCCCGTCGCTGATTCAGATAAATAAATTAATAAAAATAATAATTAAGGAGCAATTTGAAATTCATTTAAAATGGCTGCATTATCAAATAATAAGTATAAAATTAGAAAATCCGATTAAACGTTTCAAATAGGCCAAAACTTAATTTAATATATTTTCTGTAAAGAAAACATCGGTTTTAAGCTTAAGTTTTGATTTATTAGATGCTCTAACAAATATTAATTAAGTCAAATAATATCACAAAGCTTGCGTGGAGCCTCTTTCTTATCTTTTCAGCATTTTAAGTGATTTTAGAAAAATTCAAATTCAAATTCAAAATGTTGCCCAAGTGGCAGCTCGCCATCGTTTTCTACTATCGCACCTATCGCCACCGATATTGCCGCCCAAAACTAGAGCTTTCGCTGTTATCGATAGCATAATCGATGTCTTTACTAAATCTCCTAACGCCTTTCTGCTTTCTAGTATTTTCGAACCTGAATACTCCGCTTCAAATTCCGCTTTTAAACTATTTGCCTCTCGCTCTCTCTCACTGCTTTGAAACGCTTTAGGGAAATTTAAACTTTTTGAGATTATTTAGGGAGGGAGCCCAATTTTCATCTGGTAACACTGAATTGAAGTGACACGTCGGAAACACTGCGTGTAAATTGGGAAATATTAAGAAAAATTAAGGAATTCCGGCCACGAAACGCATCCATTCTGCGGCGCCACTGAACCCGCTATTGTGCCACCAGCCTTGGACAGCCAGAAACCGCCACAATGACGTCGCAAGTGCCGTGCTACACGATTATCAACTCGCCGGACATGGAGGTGCCGAACGAGATGCAGCTGAAGCAGGAGCTGGAAAAGGGCGACACGAACGTGAAGATCGAGACCCTGAAGAAGGTGATCAAGCTGCTGCTGAACGGTGAACGCTACCCGGGCCTGATTATGACCATCATCCGGTTCGTGTTGCCCGTCCAGAACCACACGGTGAAGAAGCTGCTGCTGATCTTCTGGGAGGTGGTGCCGAAGACCTCGGCGGATGGCAAGCTGCTGCAGGAGATGATTCTGGTGTGCGATGCATACCGCAAGGATTTGCAGCATCCCAATGAGTTCCTGCGCGGCTCCACGCTGCGTTTCCTGTGCAAACTCAAGGAACCGGAGCTCCTAGAGCCCCTAATGCCGGCCATTCGTGCCTGTTTGGATCACCGTCACTCGTATGTGCGGCGCAACGCCGTCCTGGCCATCTTCACCATCTACAAGAACTTCGATTGGCTGGTCCCAGACGGACCAGAGTTGATTGCCAGCTTCCTGGACACACAGCAGGACATGAGCTGCAAGCGCAATGCCTTCCTCATGCTGCTGCATGCCGACCAAGAGCGAGCGCTCAACTACCTGGCCTCGTGCATCGATCAGGTGCACAGCTTCGGCGATATACTGCAGCTGGTGATTGTGGAGCTCATCTACAAGGTGTGCCACGCCAATCCGGCCGAGCGTTCGCGCTTCATTCGCTGCATCTACAATCTGCTGAACTCCAGCTCGAATGCGGTGCGCTACGAGTCCGCTGGCACCCTGATTACACTCTCGCTGGCTCCCACGGCCATTAAGGCAGCGGCCAGCTGCTACATCGAACTGGTGGTCAAGGAGAGTGACAACAATGTCAAGCTGATAGTTCTCGATCGCCTGGTGGCCATGAAGGAGCACGAGGGCATGGAGAAGGTCATGCAGGATCTGGTAATGGATGTCCTACGAGTGCTGGCCGCTCCCGACATTGAGGTTCGCCGCAAGACCCTCGCCTTGGCCCTGGATCTGGTCTATTCGCGTAATATTGGCGAAATGGTGCTGGTTTTAAAGAAGGAAGTGGCCAAGACGCACAATGTGGAGCACGAGGATACCGGCAAATATCGACAGCTGCTCGTCCGCACCCTGCACACCTGTTCGATCAAGTTCCCCGATGTGGCGGCCACGGTTATACCCGTGCTGGTTGAGTTCTTGTCGGACACCAATGAGCTGGCCGCCGCCGATGTGTTGATTTTCATTCGCGAGGCCATCCAGAAGTTCCGCGCCCTGCGCGCTCTCATCATTGAGAATCTGATTGAGGCCTTCCCTCAGATCAAGTCTTCGAAAATCCATCGTGCCGCTGTTTGGATATTGGGAGAGTATGTTGAGGGACCGCAGATACTGGAGGTGATTTCCGTCATTCAACAGACGCTGGGCGATGTGCCCATGGTGGAGGCAGAGCAGCGTCGCCTAACCGGCGAACAAAGCACCGAGGAGCAACAGCAGCAGCAGCAGGGAAATACGAACTCGACGGGCGAGGGTACGGGTTCCAGTTCAAGTACCGGAAATGCCAGCAACAAGGTCACCTCCGATGGAACCTATGCCACCCAAAGCGCCTACAGTCTGGCACCGTAAGTAGAAGTTCCTATAATAGCCTGACTTCCCACAAATAAACCCTAATTCCTTCTTATTTCTTTCTTTCTCGCAGTGTGGCCAAGGCCGAGAAGCGTCCACCGCTGCGCCAATACCTAATGGATGGTGATTTCTTCATTGGCGCCGCTTTATCTGCCACCCTGACCAAGCTGGTCCTTCGCCATGCCCAGCATGAGCCCGAGGTTCGCGCCCGTAATCGCCTCAACACGCAAGTGATGCTAATCATGAGCTCTATTTTGCACCTGGGCAAATCTGGTTTCCCCAGTAAACCCATAACCAACGATGACACCGATCGCATCTTTGTCTGCCTGCGAGCGCTAAGCGAACGCACACCGGAGGCGGTCACAGTGTTCACAGTGCATTGCCGTGAGGCTTTGGGTAAAATGCTGGATGCACAGGCCGATGAGGATCAGCGTGTGTTGAAGGAGAAGCAACGGGCCACGGCCAAGGTACAGCCAGATGATCCGGTGCTGTTTGCTCAGCTCTCGAATGGACGCGATAATCAGCTGGGCGAGAATGTGTTCGAGTCCAGTCTCAATCAGGCATTGGCCGGCACCAAGACCGCCCAGCAGCTGAGCGACGTGGCCTCGCCGAGCAGCAAGCTCAACAAGGTCACCCAGCTGACGGGCTTCTCGGATCCCGTCTATGCCGAGGCCTACGTCAATGTCAATCAATATGACATTGTGCTGGATGTGCTCATCGTTAACCAGACCAGTGAGTAAAGAGAGAGGGTCCCATTTGCTTGGATATTTGACTTGACTTCTGTTTCCCTCTTGCAGATGACACGTTGCAGAACTGCACCCTGGAGCTGGCCACGCTGGGCGATCTGAAGCTGGTGGAACGGCCGCATCCTGTGGTGCTGGCCCCCCACGACTTCTGCAACATCAAGGCCAATGTGAAGGTTTCCTCCACGGAGAACGGCATCATCTTTGGCAATATTGGTGAGTTTGGAAGCATGCATACATAGTTCCTTCTCTATAAGTGATACTCTACAGTTTACGACACCGCCCTGAATACCAATGTGGTGGTCCTCAATACCATTCATATTGACATCATGGACTACATCATTCCGGCCAGCTGCACGGATACCGAATTCCGCCAGATGTGGCAGGACTTTGAGTGGGAAAACAAGGTGACGGTCAACACTAGCTTCACCGATCTGCACGAGTATCTCAGGCATCTGCTGAAGAGCACCAATATGAAGTGCCTGACGCCGGAGAAGGCGCTGTCCGGCCAATGTGGCTTTATGGCCGCCAATATGTATGCCAAGTAAGTCGTCTCATCTTTGGTGGCTCAGCCTATAGAGCTCTTCTCACTTTGTGTTGCTCCTCCCTTTTCGCAGGTCCATTTTCGGTGAGAATGCCTTGGCCAATCTGAGCATTGAGAAGCCCGTGGATGATCCCGATTCTAAGGTGACAGGACACATACGCATTCGCGCTAAAAGCCAGGTGGGAATATATATAAATATTTATATATATAGCTTCGTTTTATAATGATTTCTTTGTTTGAACAGGGCATGGCCCTGAGTTTGGGCGACAAAATCAGCTCCTCGCAGAAGCAGTCGGTGCAGGCGGCCTAGTGGACGTGGAACTGGACGTGGACGACCAGCCACCGCCAGGAGCGACGTATTTAAACGACGTATTCGGCGCAACCGCCCGCATTCCGCCAGCCGAAATTCTTCAATTTACATTACACGTTACACAAACCACACTTATGCATAATGAATATATATTATACCTTAACCCAAGGATATAGTTGTTGTTTTTTGCGAAATTAAATGGGGAAATTTTAGTAGTTACATGCTTTTAACTCTAAGACGTGTATTTCTTAGGAAAGAACAGTTTTTACAAGGATTTTGGAAGGTAATGTGGTAGTAACAGCACTATAGGCTACGGAAAATTCTACGTTTCCGTTCCTGAAATAATTTCTTCTACTGTAAGCTACTGAAAATCCTATATTTTTGTATTTGAAATGCTTTATTCTACCTAAAGAAACAGTATAGTTCATTTGAATTCTGTTTAATTTGCTTATTTATTTTGGTTTTGTTATAAACTGGAATTAAAAAGGGAATTCGACTTAATAAAAAGGGAAATTTAAGGGTTTAGAACAGTTTTGGAAGTTTATATAGTAGTAAAAACTCTAAAATGTACTGAAAACCTTAAAGAAACAGTTTAGTTCGTATGAATTCTGTTTAATTTGCTTATTTATTTTGGTTTTGTTATAAATTCGACTTAAAAAGGGAATTCGAAGTGATAAATAGGGAAATTTAAGGATTTAGAACAGTTTTGGAAGTTAATATAGAAGTAAAAACTCTAAAAGGTACTAAAAAAACCTAAAGAAACCGTTTAGTTCATTTGAATCCTGTTTAATTTGCTTATTTATTGTGTTTTTGTTATAAATTCGAATTAAAAAGGGAATTCAAACTAATAAATAGGAAAATTTAAGGATTTAGAACAGTTTTGCAAGTTAATATAGAAGTAAAAACTGTAAAAGGTACTGAAAAACCCAAAGAAACAGTTTAGTTAATTTGAATTC
>JAEIIH010025810.1:0-10300 GCA_018904745.1 Drosophila orosa
ATCACAATTAACTTTAATCTAATTAAATGCCATCCCGTAACAAATTGAAAGATAAACTCAATTTACATAGCATAATCTCCACCATAAAAATAAAAACAAAATACCTAACAAAAATAGTAAATAAAAGCAGCAATATTCATTCCCACACACATGGTTGAAGGGTGCCATTAAAAGCTGCCGTACCGAAAATAAAAACCCGAAACCGACCAAACAAAACTTTGGCCATAAAGTCCATTAGTGGCCGTTTTGCATACGCAATGGGCCCAAAAGTGGGCGTGGGCTATGGGTCTGGGCGAGGGCGTCGGTGTGGTCGTGACCGGAGGCTAGAGGAAGCTAAAAATTGCGGTCAATGTGACAAGTTGCCAGTGGGGTCCCCGGGACCAGAGTCGGGGCTGTAAAACTCATTTCGTGGCTGATAATTGCGTGCGTCGTCGGTTTTAGGGAGACTGTCAAAAAATCAACCAAGTAAACACAGGAGGGGGGAGGATGGATGGATGGATTTGACCACCGCCGGCGAAAAGTCCTAAATCCCACGACATGCAACTTGGTATTTTGGCCAAACTGCAATTGGCCAAAAATATTCTGCCATAAACTGTTTGCTAGAACTTTGTTTTGGACAAACAGGATAAAAGGCAGTGCCTAATATATTGTTTGCAGACTTTAGATATAAGTTTAAAAATATTTCTACATTTAAAGAGAACTCTTTAATATTTAAATATGAATTTTAAGGGATTTTAAAGACCAGAAATAAATATATATAATTTTTAATATATAAATCTTTTAAGGGGAAATAATTTATTATAGTTTTTTAGGGTTTAAAGGTACTTTCGTGAATGTTTTTCCTTTTTTTGACCAATTATTTTCCCTTAAACTCTTTAAAGTAATGTAAAAATTTTTTTATAATTATAAATAAACAAAAATCGAGCTTAGTAAGATTAAAATTAAATACCTGACATTATTCTACCAAAAACCCTTTAAAGTCTCATTGCTGGTCCCTCCAGAAATCAACAGAAACCTTCGAAATAAATGACTTTGGACTCACCTGATTCATGTTCTCTGTTGGGCGGCAACGTTGTCACCTCCTCGACGGGAGCCGTCGTCGTCTCCTTTGATCCATTGGCCACCGGCACCTCATCACCCGCATCATCATCACCTTCATCATCATCATCCTTGTCATCGTCGTCGTCGGTCTGCTGATGGCTGATGATGGGAATGCCATTGATGACCTCGATGACACTTTGCACAGAGTCCATCGATGATGTGGCAGATACCAAAATTGGTGTAGTTATGGGCGTGGTGGTCACCGACGAGGATGACGAACCGCTGTGCAGGTCACTTGACACCAACTGCGAGTCCTTGGGCTGCTCCTGCTGCCGCTTGCCCTCATCATCCGGCAGCTGGTGACTCTCAAATTGCAGGTCATCGGGCGGCATCTCCACCACAGGACTTGTTGCCGCGACTTTTTCTGCCACATTGGGCAAATCCTCGCTGGCCAGGTTGATAATTGGCTGCTCCACGCCCACGATTATGCGCTCCAGAGGCTTGGGCGGCTGTGAGCTCTCCAGACTGCTGCGCCTCTGACTGGGCGTGGGTTTAGCTCCTCCGGAGACTGAACCTGAACCAAGCTGAGCTTGAGCGGATACCGACACATCGCTCCTCTTGCTGGGCACTGGCGGCGGTGCCGTCTTGGGTTTGGTCAAATTAGCTGGCATTTTGGGTTTGTTAGTGGGCACCGGTGGCTTGGGCTTGGGCTTCGGCACTGGCTTGAGCTTCTCCTGGGGTTGTATGATGTGTTTGTGCAGCACATAGCCCAGGTCTTCTTCCAGGGCCGGCGGTGAGATGATCTCTACTTGTACGGGAGTTTCCTTCTTTGAGGAAACTGTGACTACTTCTTTGGATACCTTGACTTCTTCGGTGGACACCTTGTGACTTGTCGTTGTCCCTGTTACTTGGATTGATCCTTCCTTGATCACTTTTCGTTCTGTGTGAACTACCTTGGCCTCCTGGTGTGAGACTGTCTTGACACCATTCTCCAAAGCTTCGTTGAGTTCCTGTTTAGAGGTAATCTCTTCCTTGACTTGCTCTTGGGACACCTCCTTGGCTTCCTTCTTTTCAAGTTTGATCTCTTCAGGGAGTTGGATCTCTTCAGGGAGTTGGATCTCTTCAGGGAGTTGGATCTCTTCAGGGACTTTGATCTCTTCACTCACTTCCTGCTGAGGTGGAAGTACCGCCTGTTCCTTGACTTGCTGATCTTCGAGGAGTTCCACACTCTCCTGAAGTGGAGAATCCTTTTGCTCTTTCTGGGGCTTATCCTTCTCCGGCTGCTCAAAGGCGCTCAGATCGAAACCCTGATCATCGTCGTTCAGCTCGGATCTGTAGAGCTTCTCCGCCTCCTTCTTCACTTTCTGGTAGCTCTCGATTAGCTTTTGGGCCTCCTGTTCTAGGCGACGCTCCTCTTCGGTTTTCTTGAGAAGCTTGGCACCTTTCTTGCCGGCCACATCCTTGCTCTGCTCAAGCTTCTTGGTAACCTGTTTTTCGCCATCGTTGGTCACCGTCAGTGTCTCGCTAAGCTCACGCTCAAAGGTGGGCTGCTCATCGAGATCCAGTTCCTGGGGAATACCATTTCCGTTGAGGATCTGTTGGGCCTCCAGGTAGGACTCCTTTTCGCTGCTCTCACACTCCGTGTAGGTGGACAGGCCCTGGCTCTGGCTCAGCTGCTTGCCACGCTCGGATAGGGTCAGGGTACCGCGCTCGATACTCTGGTTATCCTGCGGACACTCCAGCCGCTCCCTCAGACTCGACTCCTGGCTGATCGTGGCGGTCAACGGCTGCTCCTGCATCTCCTGCTCGTCGCCAAGGTCGAGCAGGTTGTCGTTGCTGCTGATCTTCTTGAACCGGGCACTGCTCGACTTCGAGTTGGCACTGGTCACCAGCTGCTCCTCTCCGGTAATCGAATCCTTTGTCCTCAGTTCGCTGAGTGTTTGCTGTTCGCTTTGGACACGTCGCTCCTCGTGAACGGTGGTCGTGATGGGTGATTCCCCAGACTTGTCCTCCCTTTCCTCGTACGGCTGCAGCTTGAAGGCAATGTCGGGCATGAGGGTCGAGGAAGAACTGCTGCTGGAAGAGCTGCTCGAAGAGCTGGTCTTGGTGGTGGTCACTCGTTTGGTGGTGGTGGTGGTGGAGGAGGACGAGGTTCGTTGGCTCTTCACTGTCGAGCTGCTGTGATTCTCCTCCACTTTAGTTTCCCTTGCGTCATGCTCTGCAATCTTATCGTCGGTCAGCTGGGTCACTTGGCCAGCATTAACCTCCATTTTGGGCAACTTCTTCGACTGTTGCTGCTGCTGCTCCTCTGCTTTCACAAGACTTCTGAATAAAAAAAAAAACGAAACAAAGGCCAAGCTGGTTAATTACAATTACGACTTTTCTTATCAGTACGAGATATGCTAATTGATTTGCAGCCTTCACACCTGCAGACAGGTTCGATCAGTTACCGAACCTTCACTGAACGTTACCAAAATCACACTGATGATGGCTCTAATTTTCCTTTTTTGCCATATTCCTATTCCCATTCCCCTTATCGCTTTGTTAGTTATCGCTGTGCTAGTAAACACACCGGCATTTTGTCTTATCAAAGTTTTGTTTTTTATTTGCTTCGTTTTCGTTTTCGATTTTATTTTGTTAGGAGAGGGGTTACTTCCCCTTTTTGCCTTGCCCACTTAACCCGTCAATTGTTTTTGGCATACGTTTTGTGCATTACGTTTTTGCAAAATATTCTTTTTATTGGCAGAAAAGTACCCTATGTGGACTTCTTAGAGAGTGTGTGGAAATATAAAGGTTTAGGAAAGGTATATTAAATAGTAAATACCGTAAAAGCTTAGTCCTTTCATTAAGGGATTCCTCTTTACTAACTTTTAATAGATATTTTACTTATATGCACTTTTTAAACACTCTGATAAGTTATCTACAACTATGCGTAAGCAAATAGTAATTGGCAAATATCACAGTATTTAATAATTAGAACAAAAGAAGGCTTTTAATATTTCACAATTATATTAAACACATTTATATAACTAATATTAAAATTTTAGATATATTAATAAAACCCTAGGAAAACCGGAAAGGGGACACCGAATCTTTTGCTGAATTGGTAATGCAGGTAATGCTCACAGAATTCCTTTACCACCTGAAACAATGTCCGGCTATGCCCTTAAAAAATCCTATTAACCTTCCCCTCTACTACTTACTCAAGTGTTCTTTATGTAAACTCTCTAATCTTATCCCCCCGAGTGACATCAGACTCTAATCGATACCCCATTACTCACCCATTTGTCAGGGATTGTGGTTCCAAAGAGGAGAACTCCTCCTCAACTTCGCCAATGGTGGGCAGCATATTGGAGTGCCAGAACATGTTGAAGTAAGCCTCCGAGGGTCCCGGTCCATTGATCAGCTCCGGTGGTCCCAGCTTCTCGCCATCCTCGCAAACATACTCCCTGTTGGCCGCATCTAGGTCGTCCTCCTCCTCCTCCTCATCATCCTCGCCGCTGCTGGAGCTGGAGTAGCAGGTGGTGTTCTGATTGTCATCCGCAATCTTCATGCACTTGCCAACGACCAGGGGAGGTGGAGATTCCCGTGAGAGATCCGCAGCCTCGGCAGCGGCGGCGGCCAGTAGAGCCGTGATGCTATTGTGTGTCTTAAGTGAATCAGTGTCCTTGTCCTTCTCCTGTTGATTGGTGTTGTGCACCAAATCGAAGAGACTGGGCAGCTTATCCTCTTCCTGGGCCTTGTTCTCGTACGTCTGAATCTTGAAGCGTATCTCGCGATTACTTGTGGGAGATGGAGTGCCCACGGGCGTGGATCTGGGCGTGGGTGGACTCTGCCGGAAGGTCTGCATGCTCAGCTTGGGCTGCTGCTGGGGCGGAGTCGTGGGCAGGGCCTGCAGCTTGGGTATCTGTGTCTTTTGCAGTGACTGTACCCGCTCTGGCGGCTTTGGTTTCGGTCCTTTGGGGGACCTTCCACTGTTCCCGCTGCTGTTACTGCCATTCGAACTGATGCTCTCAAGGGAATTGGAACTCTTGCCATTGCCATTGAGCAGGACGGGAATAAAGGTGCGCTCAGGAGCCTCGGCAGAGTTGGCTCTTTGCAGCGGTGGCCTGGGACTCGCCTCCTTGGACTTGCTTCGGTAAAGGTTCAGTTTAAGATCCGTTTCGGACTTCTGCTTCTGCAGGAGCCGCGGGATGCTCGAGGTTCCATTTAGTGGAGGCGACACCGGCTTGGACACCGCCTTTTGTGTTGGAGTTGTGACTATGGGTATGCGCGACTTGACCACCGGCGATAAGGACTCCTTTTTCGGTGGCTGAAGATGCAACTTGATCTCGCCCTCTGTCTTGGCCCTCGAGAAGTTGGCTTTGGGTATTTTGGTGGCACTTAAGGGTGATTCCTTTAAAGCCTCATTTGTTGGTGTCCTCGGGGAGTCCAGCTTCTCATTGGTGGGCGTCTTAGGTTCTGGCTCAGTAGAGGGAGAGGCAGGCACTCTTGGTGGCGCCACCTCAATGGGCAGCTTACTGGGCGTAGGAATCTTTCGGGGAGTTGGTATGATGGATCGCTTCTTTGGCTCCACGGTGGCCACCAACTGGACTCTGGGTTTTGGCGTAGGCGTTGTCTCCGGACTCTTTAACACCACATTTTCGTACACATTCACCTTCTCCGTCTTGAACTCCACGTTCTCATAGTTATTGCCGGGAATTAGCAGCTTGGGGTGTCCCATTGGCTGTTCCAAGGGCAGAAACTCCTGCTCCAGGAGGGTGAAGGGCTGCAGGACCTTGGCCAGCTCGTGGCCATTGAGGCTGCTGTCCGAGGAGTAGTTGGAGCCCATGGAGAACTTGTCAATGACTGTGGATATGGTGCTGGCGGTGTCATCTGACTCGGAACCTGCCTTGACGGACTCGGTAAACAGATTGATGTAGAACTCTGCATCTGGGGGCGGGGTCAATGGCTTCTCCACGGCCATTAACTGCGCCGGATTCTCCTTGGAGTTCTGTCGCCTCACCAGCTTCCTCGGCGGCACTGGCGGCGGCGGCGGTGGCTGGGCATTGAGTGTGATGGACAGCTGCTCCAGCTGCTGCTGGGACTCCTCCTCGCTGGGCGGCTTCTGGCCGTGACCGTTCCGCACCACCAGCTGAATGGCCACATTGTCCTTGAGTCCGCGCACGCAGTCAATGCGAGTCATCTCGCTGACATCCCGACCATCGATGCGTACGATCTCGTCGCCCTCGCGGAGGTTGCCCCAGCTGGTGGCCACTTTGGAAGCTGGACTGTCGGCGGCGCAGGACTGAATGTACAGCTTCTGGACGAGCTCTGTGCTGCGAGTGCCGCCCTGGAACTTTAAACCGAAGCCCAAACGCTCACCAGGAAGCCGGAACACTGTGACATCCTCCACCTGATCCTCCTTTATTTGGATAGAACTACTGCCCTCCTGCGACTGTTCCTCCTCTTGGCGCCGCTGCTGCAGCAACTCCATCTCGTTGATGGTCAGCACTGTGATGAAGGAGGAGTCCTCCGCCACGGATGACTGCCGCTTGACTAGCTTTTTCAGGCGATCCTTCGCGGACGATGTGGGATCGTCGACCTCAACAACCGTTATGTAGTTATCGTTATCATTATCGCTATCGGCCACGGTGGCAGTCTTGGCTGTCGCTGTGCCGTTGGCCTGCGCTGCTGAGGCCATTTTGCGCGTTTTAAGTGTGAATCTGCAAGGGAAAGTATACAAATATTAATGGAAAAATCTATGAAAATTAAGGAAAATATTTTAATAATAATTATAAGTCAAAGTATTTAATTTATTGAGTAAAATTATAAATGAAATATTGTACAAATTGTTGACTAAAGGTTTGTGATCTGGCTACAGCGGCGGTGTGTGTCTTCACTTCAAAAATATTTTTGAAATGGTATAAGCAAGGTTTCCAACCAAAATCGAGACTGGTAATGTAGATAAGTCGCTTGTAAAATACATGTAAAATGTGCTTCATACGTAAGAATACAGATGTCGCTTGAGTTTTATGTAAAAAATAAGACCTAAATTTCACAATTATTAAAAAAAAAAATGATCTAAATAATAAAAATAAACCGAAACAATATGATACTTTCACTATTATGATCTCCCGGTATTTTAACTTGTTATTTTCTGATATTTAAGGCGAAATTTTACAATCAAACATTTTAAAAATTAAAACGCTAATCAGAAAGCTTAAGTAATAAGAACTATACAATATTAAACAAAATCAAAGAAGAATGTATTAAAAAATATTTATTTCAAAGGTTTTATGTAACTATTAAATATTAACTTAATTTAAAGCTTCATAACAACTTTGATAGAAATATTTTTTAAATCCATTTTTCCAGAAATTGCCACAAATTTAACCTTTTTATTACTGTAAGACGTTACGTTTACCATTAAAAAATAAGAACCATTTTTGTTTTAAGTCCCCTAAAATACTCGTTTAACATAAATATTTCAAATATATATTTTTAAAAATGTCCCCCAAAAACTTAAAGCCAAACTTTAAGCCGCAATCACAACTCGCCGCCATAATTCTTCCTGCTTCCTGCCTTTTGCACTCTCTCCTTTGCTCACTCATCTAACTAATGGCTGCCAGAATCGTGCTTTTTCCTTTTTTCTTTTTGTATTTTCTTCTTTCGGCTCTTTTTCCTTAGCTGCCATGTTCCACTGTCAACATAGTTGCAGAAAAATTTTTATTTATGCACTTTGTAGCGCCAAAATTCTCCGGCGGCACCTGTCAGTCAACACTTGGGATAGCACAAACAGTTAGAGAGAGAGAGAGCCCACGGGCCAGGACAGGGGAAGCAAACAAAGCAACAGAATCCGGGACAGGGAGAAGGAGCAGCGGGTTCTGGATGGACAGTGGCGGCTGACTGGCAGCCGCTGGACAGGCACACAGGAAGAAAAAACAAATCGAGAGGGAAATTCAGGAGACAGCAGAAACTCTAAAATATATCTCTAGAATATTTGTTAAAAGTTAATTGAATATCTAACTATATTATAATCTAATTAAAATCTAATAATGATATATTATTTCCCTAAAAACAAACCCGCTTTATATTCCTCAGTGCCGCAGCAAACAAAAATGACCAAAACGGGGCCCTGAGAAAGGCCGAGATGGGCGCTGGAAAAGATCGGGAACAGAGGAACTGGAGTCGGATGCCATGAAATGGGATGCAATGAGGGAGATGGTTGGATGGTTGGGGATGGCAGACGAATGCCAGTCAAAGTCGCTGCTGACTGACACAGTTTGCCATTTTCGAGGAGGAAGCTGTTTGACCAGCGAGAGAAGGGTGAGAAGGGCGCAAAAAAAAGAGACTTGCCACCCGGGAAAAGGGAGCAAAGCCGGGCAATTGGTAAGTGCTCGCTGTCTAATTGAAGTCAAGTGCGTTACTTTGAGCCACTTTCATCCAACGGATACCAAATCCAATTCTCCAAGCCTCGCGCGAAACCAACTTTGACATTATGCAGCACAAATTGTGTGCAATTTTCAGTATCTCACAGAAGAGAGAAAAAAACTGGCCCAATGAGGGCCTGCCAGCCAGCCCAAACTGTCTGCCACATTGTCTAAAGGTAACAATTTATATAATGAAACTGATTTCAGATTTGTGATGTTCCAGGCCAGGCCAGGGACCAACTCGACTCGTTTGCCCATTGCAATCCCGGTCCAGTTCTCGTTCCTGCTCCCGTCATTGGTAATTACCGGGCGCACACACACACCGACCGGCCAAAACAACAGTTATGGCCACATAAAAAATAAATAAAAAAAAGGTAAGAAAATAAGAAAAGAATAAAATACACGATAAGTAAGGACAGTCGCAGAGAAAAGTCCGAAAAATAATACAAGCCACATAAGTGGAAAGCCTTTAATTTTTGCTATGGAAGTTGCAATGCCCTGAAAGGTTTTGTGGAAATTTGAAACTAATAAATAGAAAAGGTATTAAATAAGGTTTTAAAATATAGTTTTATAGGCTACAAATATTTGATTAATAAATATAATCATACTTTTTATGGTATACTTTTCAGTATAATTAAAAACCTCTCCTAATTTAATTTCAACTAAAATTAATTTCAAAAGTTTACTGCTAAAGCTGACACCTTCAAAATAACCAGAAAATTACTTCATTGCATACTTTCAGGCACCATTTCAATGGATTTCAAATCCCTAGCAATTTACAATAAATATTTCCTAGCATTCTTTTCGACACCTTTTCAATTAATTGCAAATCCTGTGAATGTCCTGAAGCAGAAAATACCCAACATTCCGCACGAAAAAGGGTATTAAACGCCCCAATAACAACAGCAACAACAACAACGGTAGCGGTAAAAAATACAGTAAATTGAAACAAGTTTAAGAACTGAACCGACCAGTGCCGTGGTTATTGGTCACCTGTCCGCCAAGGCAGCGCATACTTTTCGATTACTCTCCCCCAAAAAATGTACGAAGGGGCAGGAGTCGGAGGAGCATCGTGATTTGGCAACTTTCTTGCAGCTCTTTTTGGAGGCAACTCCGCAGCAACTGGTGGAAACTGAAAAACCCGTCGCTAAATCATCTGTTCGGAGCGAAGACCAGACCCAGGCCCAGGCCCAAGTCCAACGAAAAACCCACCTGACGGCCTGACTTTGTGTGGGAGTCGGAGTTTGGAGTTTGGAGTCTGTGCTGCAAGATTTTTGCGGTGGCTTTGAAAATTGTTTGGAATTTTTTGTTGTCTACCCGCCGTTTTGGCAACACGTTGATTCCTTCTTTTTGTTTGATAAAAAGAAAGTTGACATAAATTGTTGCGTACTTCTCTTTTTTTTTTGCACATTTGAGGTAGCAAAAAAATAGCAACGAAAAAAGTTTGCGGTTGTCGTGCACACAGGAAGGAAATAACCGAGGCTGAATCGAGTTTTTGGCAAGCTTGGTGTGGGATCTTTTTTTTTTTTTTGTTGGTGATTTCTTTTCGTTTCATTTCTTTTGGCGTTGCATTTTGAAAGTTCATGGAACAAGTTAATCGCCTCCGTCTATGACTTGATTTTATGGTTAGTTCGGATGCGGTTAGTTTAGAGTGACAAGGGAGTGATAAGTGGGTTGGCAGTTGATTGAGGTTGATTTTTTTTGTCTCCTTTCGGTGTTATATAATAATGAAGGTGTTTCGGGTTTGGTTTGGTAACTAACTGAGCTAGTTTCCACTTTTTTTTCTAAGCCTAATGTGTTAAACACATGGGAAAGGGTTACAAATTAAAGAAATTACATAGAGAAGG
>JAEIIH010025816.1:0-12485 GCA_018904745.1 Drosophila orosa
GGATGTTTTTTTTTCTTAAAAGTTATCAAGTATCTCCTTGAAACATTAAGTTTCCCAAATTAAATAAATTACAATTATCAAACCGTTATTAGCGCCCCAAAATCCTTAACCCCCAAAAAAACCACCCATCAATTTAATTTCCTTTTCATTTCTCTCGCTTCCTGTGATCTCTCGCTCGCTCTCGATATCTCTCTCCCTTTCAAATGTCAGCCGCTCGCAGCATAAATCGCTCGCTATTCCTCTATCTCTCTCTCGCTCGCTCGCTAGACGTTGTGATCGTGTTCGTAATCGTAATCGTTATCGTAATTTAAGTACTACTTATCGTTACTTAGTATTTGTCGTTTGTCACCTTAACCTTTGATTTGTGTCTACTAATCGGTCAGAAATCCAGTCAGTCAGTCAGTCGAATCAGTCATTTAAGAACCTAGTCCCCCATGATGGCCTGTAAATAATATCCGTTATCCAACATCCACTCTACCCCCTCCGAAACAACAACAACAACATCATAAACCCAACGATCGATTGAATGATAATGAAAACCAACCAACCAATCAACGAAATGGAAACCAAAATACAGTCGGATGCGGAGCGGGCACGTGAAGAGGCGGCCGCTTTGCAGGAGAAGCTGGAGAAGAGCCAGGGCGAGGTCTACCGACTCAAAGCGAAACTGGAGAATGCCCAGGGCGAGCAGGAGAGTCTGCGCCAGGAGCTGGAGAAGGCGCAGAGCGGTGTCTCGCGCATCCACGCCGATCGCGACCGGGTAGGCAAAAACCGTTTAGCTGTAGCTAAGAACCCAACCGAAACCCCTGAAAACCCACCCCACCACCAACACCACTCACTCACTCACCCAAAAACCACCTTCCACCAGGCCTTCTCCGAGGTGGAAAAGATCAAGGAGGAGATGGAGCGCACGCAGGCAACGCTGGGCAAGTCGCAGCTGCAGCATGAGAAGCTACAAAACTCCCTGGACAAGGCCCAGAACGAAGTGGACCATCTGCAGGACAAGCTGGACAAGATGGGCACGGAGAACCGTCGCCTGGTGCTGGAGAAGGAGAAGCTCACCTACGACTACGATAACCTGCAGTCGCAGCTGGACAAGGCGCTGGGTCAGGCGGCACGAATCCAGAAGGAGCGCGAGACGCTCACCCTGGACACGGATCGCATACGCGAGAAGCTGGAGAAGACGCAGGTATGCCCGGGTCCCATCCAAGTCCGAACCTATGAAAACCCAAAAAAACCCAACACAATCTGAGCTCCACACACGCCCATCTTCGAAGTGACTAGCTAACCGATACCTGTCTGTGACCGTAAACGTAACTCTGTTGTGCTAACTAACCAATCCCCCTGAAATAAACCATAGACTAACTACTATAAACATACCGAAACCTCGCTTAGATCGATGTGACTGCTATTGCTTAACCCCTAAGAACCCATAACCCCCTAAACCCCCTAACCTCTAATGCTGCGCCTTGTATATAAATATAACTATTTATCCCTAACATATATCTCTACGTATGCGTAACTATCTTTCGACTGTCACACCTTAAACACACCTCATACACTCGCAATAAACACAACTACGAATCCCAGATGCAACTGGCACGCATCCAGAAGGAGCGGGATCAATTCTCCGATGAGCTGGAGACGCTCAAGGAGCGCTCCGAATCCTCGAATACCCTCCTAATGAAGGCCGCCCGCGACAGGGAGGCGATGCAAACGGATCTGGAAGTCCTGAAGGAGCGCTATGAAAAGTCGCATGCCATCCAGCAGAAACTCCAGGTAATTGACCCTCTTTCCCCCCAAACTTTTAACCATTCGATTTTCTTCAGGTATCCCAAAAACGAAACCCAAAACAATTGGCTATCAAACCTAAACCTTAACCCCCACTCTATACTATATATAATCCATGACTTGTCTGTACTGCATATTGTTTCGAAAAAAAAACCGCATGAGAACTGAACTGAACTACCAGTGAATTGGCTGTATATGTAAAACCGTAGCTTTCCCACGCATCCCGCTGCCCGAAGACGAATGCCCACCTTGACCTAATCCCCTGCCCTCCCTATCTTTCAGATGGAGCGCGACGATGCCGTCACCGAGGTGGAGATCCTCAAGGAGAAGCTGGACAAGGCTTTGTATGCCAGCCAGAAGTTGATCGACGAGAAGGACACCTCCAACAAGGAGTTCGAGAAGATGCTGGAGAAGTACGACCGCGCCCAGAACGAGATCTATCGCCTGCAGTCACGCTGCGACACGGCCGAGGCCGATCGCGCTCGTTTGGAGGTGGAAGCGGAACGATCTGGTCTGGCGGCCGGCAAGGCACGCGAGGATCTGCGCAAGCTGCAGGACGAGAGCACACGGCTGCAGGAGGCCTGCGATCGGGCGGCGCTCCAGCTGAGCCGCGCCAAGGAGTGCGAGGATAATGCGCGCAGCGAGCTGGAGCACAGTCGCGATCGCTTCGACAAGCTGCAGACGGACATACGGCGGGCCCAGGGCGAGAAGGAGCACTTCCAGTCGGAGCTGGAACGGGTCACCTACGAGCTGGAGCGGGCACATGCCGCACAAACCAAGGCCGGAGCCAGTGTGGAGGCCGCCAAGGAGGAGGCCGCTCACTATGCCGTGGAGCTGGAGAAGATGCGGGATCGGTACGAGAAGAGCCAAGTGGAGCTGCGCAAGTTGCAGGACACGGACACCTTTGGGCGGGAGACGCGACGCCTCAAGGAGGAGAACGAGCGGCTGCGCGAGAAGCTGGACAAGACACTCATGGAGCTGGAGACGATTCGGGGCAAGTCGCAGTACGAGTCGGAGTCGTTCGAGAAGTACAAGGACAAGTACGAGAAAATCGAGAACGAGGTGCAGAACATGGAGTCGAAGCTGCACGAGACCAGCCTGCAGCTGGAGCTGTCCAAGGGCGAGGTGGCCAAGCTGCTGGCCAACCAGGACAAGCAGCGCTCCGAGCTGGAGCGGGCACACATCGAGCGGGAGAAGGCCCGGGACAAGCACGAGAAGCTGCTGAAGGAGGTCGATCGTTTGCGCCTGCAACAGTCCTCGGTGAGCCCCGGCGATCCGGTCCGAGCGTCGACGTCCTCCTCTTCCGCTCTGTCCGCTGGCGAGCGGCAGGAGATCGATCGGCTGCGCGATCGCCTCGAAAAGGCGCTGCAGTCGCGCGACGCCACCGAGCTGGAGGCCGGTCGCTTGGCCAAGGAACTGGAGAAGGCGCAAATGCATCTGGCCAAGCAGCAGGAGAACACCGAGTCCACGCGCATCGAATTCGAGCGCATGGGCGCCGAGCTGGGCCGTCTGCACGATCGCCTCGAGAAGGCCGAGGCCGAGCGCGAGGCCCTCCGCCAATCCGGTCGAAATGGTCCCGGTGCCGCACCACATCCGCAGCTGGAGAAACATGTCCAGAAGCTCGAGTCCGATGTCAAGCAGCTGGCCATGGAAAGAGAGCAACTGGTGCTGCAGCTGGAGAAGAGCCAGGAGATCCTCATGAACTTCCAGAAGGAGCTGCAGAATGCCGAGGCGGAGCTGCAAAAGACACGCGAGGAGAATCGCAAGCTGAGGAATGGCCACCAAGTGCCGCCGCAGCCAGCAGCAGCACCTCCCGGAGCCTCTCCCGCCGAAATCCAGGCCATGCAGAAGGAGATCCAGGCACTGCAGCAGAAGCTCCAGGAATCGGAGCGTGCCCTGGCAGCTGCCGGTCCCCAGCAGGCACAGGCTGCAGCGGCGGCCGGTGCGAGTCGCGAGGAGATCGAGCAGTGGCGCAAGGTCATCGAGCAGGAGAAGGGCCGAGCCGATATGGCCGACAAGGCAGCCCAGGAGATGCACAAGCGGATTCAGGTGAGAATTGAGTTTGAAAGGACACAGCTTTTCACAAAGAGAAACATTAAATCACCAAAAATTACTATATATTTGATATTTTATATATATATAACACAACATAATACTCTGATACTTTCTAAGTCACTAATTTTCACACATTTTTAATGCCAATATATGTAAGTATTTCACATTATTATTTGGTAGTTACTTCATTTCGTTAAGCGTTTTAAAAACAAGTTAATTGAGGTTCAAGTTTTATTCTTATATTAAATGGAAATGCTTGAAACATTATTAATTATTATTTAACTTTATGTAAACACTTACACAGTTCTAAATGTTACTGCTCTTTCAAAACTAATATTGGATACAATTGATACATTTTTATAGTAAAATTTAACCTTTAATGAAGATAATCACTAACAATTCCCAATGTTCTTGGATGCAGCTTATGGACCAACACATCAAGGACCAGCATGCCCAAATGCAGAAGATGCAGCAGCAGATGCAACAGCAGCAGCAGCAGGCGGCACAGCAGCAACAGCAGGCGGCGCAGCAGCAACAGACGGCGGCCAGCGCCGGAGGAGCGGATGCCAAGGAGCTGGAGAAGGTCAAGGGCGAGCTGCAGGCAGCCTGCACCGAGCGGGATCGCTTCCAGCAGCAGCTAGAGCTGCTGGTCCAGGAGCTGGAGAAGAGCCAGGTGGGTTAAGCGCTACCACAAAAATTAGAAATCATTTAGTTAACAGAGATTTATTTGCTGTCTTTCTCCAGATGTCCAACCAGGAGCAGGCCAAACAGCTCCAAACAGCCCAGCAACAAGTACAACAACTGCAGCAGCAGGTGCAACAGTTGCAGCAGCAAATGCAGCAACTGCAGCAGGCAGCCAGCGCGGGTGCCGGAGCCTCCGATGTGCAGCGCCAGCAGCTGGAGCAGCAGCAGAAGCAGCTGGAGGAGGTGCGCAAGCAGATCGACAACCAGGCCAAGGCCACCGAGGGCGAGCGGAAGATCATCGACGAGCAGCGCAAGCAGATCGATGCCAAGCGCAAGGACATCGAGGACAAGGAGAAGAAGATGGCCGAGTTCGATGTACAGTTGCGCAAACGCAAGGAGCAGATGGACCAGCTGGAGAAGTCACTCCAAACGCAAGGTGGCGGAGCGGCAGCAGCCGGAGAGCTCAACAAGAAGCTCATGGATACGCAGCGTCAACTGGAAGCGTAAGTTTTGTACCTGATTTATCATTTAAACAATTTTTAAAATAATTTAAAACGAAAATGAAGGTCAAATCTTTCATATTATTTGTATATATTTTCATGGCGCCCACGGGTGGGCATACATAACTTTATTTATAGGCGTTTTCCACCATATTATTAATCATTAGAAATTTTTGTTTCAAAATATTAAAATTTATAGCAAATATTTAATATATTTCAATCTGTTTCCCCTTTCAGTTGCGTCAAGGAGCTGCAGAACACAAAGGAAGAGCACAAGAAGGCGGCAACCGAAACGGAACGCTTGCTGCAATTGGTACAAATGTCGCAGGAAGAGCAGAATGCCAAGGAGAAGACCATCATGGATTTGCAACAGTGAGTACCTTTAAAATATCTACACTTTTAAATAGAAACTTACCAATTTAACCCTTTTCAGAGCCTTAAAGATCGCTCAAGCCAAAGTCAAACAAGCACAAACGCAACAACAGCAGCAGCAGGATGTAAGTTTGTTAGAAAACAAGACTTTAACTTAATTAAATTCGAATCTTTCCACCCTTTCAGGCTGGTCCAGCTGGCTTCTTGAAGAGCTTTTTCTAAACAGTGCCCACAGAAACACACACAGATCTTCACAGATGCAGTTAAGGCTAAGGGAATACACCTGCAGCGTTAATGGAAAACCGAGAAACACAGCAAGAAATTACCAAAAGCACTGTCTACTATTTTGTATACTACCGATGCCGATACCGATACCGATACCAAAACCAATACCAACTATGCAGTATTTCTAAAACACACACGATATATACACAACAACAACACCACACACATTTGTAAATGACACCATGTAAATGCAATGCGAAATGCAAATTATTTGATATTTATGTGTATTGTGTAATTAGGTTGCCGCTATACTCAAATTGTGGATGCATTTAAAAGTCAGCTGGTATAGCGTACTTTGTAAACTCTCTTAACTCTCTCTCTCTCTCTAAAAGTCACTAACTCGATCCTTTTCTCAAACTCGAACTCAACTTAAAGTTTATCGTTAGACAACACAAACACAAACAAAACACACGCCTTGAGGTCCTTTCTGCCCGTCACTTTCTCTCTTTCGGTGGAAGCTGCAGAAGGTAGACTACTTCCTGAGGCATCCCAGCATCAGCCATTAGTTACGAATGAACTATAATTGAACGCTGCTTTGGACCCAGAGTGCACTGTGTTATATAAGCTAGTCCCTGTTATAGTTAGTTAAACATGAGCATCCATCACACGACACAGTCACACTGTACATAACGCATTGGCATCCATCAGATACACAGGAGCAGGAGCAGGACGTATAGATACAGATACGGTTACTATATGTAGAGCAATAAATGATAATACACCACAGATAATACAGATATGATATACATATGTACATGTAAATTGTAGTTACATGCATTGCGATTAAACCAATTATATTGCGTAGCCTTTAGCCGTGTACCAAAGAACTATCTACGAGTATATATAGACCCGAAAAGAGAACCTACCATTCGTATATGAATATTATCGCTAAAAATAAACACCAGCATCAACTACAACAAACCAACCGCAATCTCTATTTTAATTAGTTAAATCTACACGATATCCCCACGTTCCCTAGCCCCAGCTTTACCTATCTCAGCTGTGAATGCGAATTAGAAGGAGTCCTGATATTAGATCTATATAGTCCGGGGTCCCTCGTAATCTATGCTTTTGGTTTAGGAGCAGAGCGGAAAGTGTTATTGTTAATGGACATAAATGGCATACCCACATGATATATATATACATACATATATATAATAGCAATCGTTAGTGTTTCCATTGATTTCGGTTCTGTATAATTTACCTAGAATGAAATTATAAAGGGAAAATAGAAAGACGTCAGATAGCGTAGAACAAAGAGTAAGGAGTCATCACTGCCAGTGTAAGCAAGCATATTTGATAGAACGGAATTTGAGGGTTCGCTTAGGCCTAGGGATTATCAATTAGATTAATGCATTCTTTGACTTTCGGTTACACATACCCACGATGACATTCAGCCAGATACGAAGCAAAAGACACAACACAATCATATCATACAAGCCTATATCATAATCCCCAGAACGAAGGAAGGAGTAGGAGACTCTGCTTAGCGCTTTAAATTAAAAACGCAGATCTTTCCGCACCTAATAGAACGAGAAGGCATTCACTTAGATAATCGAGTAACGACCAAGAAAATAACGATAGAGTTGCATTCTTTGCTTTTGCCATCGTTCGATTTTTGTGTAAATATGTTAGGGTACTCCTTTTCGCCCCAAGCCTCTCTCACTCCCTTTCTCTCGCCAAAAAGGTCCCCAAAAAGTTCCTATACCAGGAACGTCGGGTTTTTTTACGGTGCAGTTGGAGATGGGAAGGAATCAATGCGAGCTCGCGCGTCAAGTAATAATTAGTTACATCTTCGTGTTCGACAGAAGTGTGTACATAAGTGTCTAGTTGTGTAAGCATAACAGCAACTGTATTATATATGAAACTTAACCTATATATATATATATAACGATATAAAGATATGAAACCTACATATATGCAGACCATTGAGAACACGAGAACAATTAACTATCGACAAATCAAACCGAACTAACTTCACCGTAGGACCTACTACACACATCACTCTGGCTCCTGGGCTCCTGAGATAACACACACGTTGACAATACAACCACCCACAAGGACACATCACGAAATGCAGATACAGATACAGATACACACACACACGATCTCAGATACAGAAGGTAGATACATTTTTTACAAACGAATTGCTTTATGGAAGCCAACATATCTGAGGCAGGAGAGTGCTAGATGATATCCGATAGCCGTAGCATCCACAAATTTTGAAAGCGATTTCCTAACGCTGCGAGTTCCACTTGGTCACCCCAGTCAGTCACTTTCACTTTCACCTTCACTCTCTCGATCTCGATCTCGATCGATTATAGAAGATGGACGAAACGTTTGCCTTTAACTACTTAACTTAACTTAACTAAACTTAACTTAACTAAACTTAACTTACCACGTATCGTATTGTTAGCCTAGATAGTCTCAATTACAGCAGCAGCGCAGTAACGAACAAATCTGAGAATAAGAACATGAACTAACGGTGTACTATCTACTTTATAGTATTTGCCGTAAAGACACTTTAATCATATTATCCCCGCCGTCGTGTACCCTACTTACAAATACAAAAACAAAAACCAAACAAAAACGAAAAACAAAAACTAAAAACAAAAACTAAAACAAAAACAAATACAAATACGAATACGAAACTAAAGGATAGCCAGGAAAGCTTTGTCGACTTTTTCTATACAACTCTAGCAAAAAAAAAAATACAAACGAAAGCAAACCCTAAGTCTCGAATAATGTAATTTAGCAAATTGTAAACTCAATATAGGCACACACACTACACAATAACACACACAGATATCAGGCAAGAAATTATAAAGCGATCCCGGGCAAGGCCACTAAATGAATTTATATGGGAAAGATTCGATCCACAAGTCGACAATTACCTATCGATAATGCAAGCGAATAATTAATTAGCCCCCCCATTGTGTACTTCTTTGTACATAGACCTATATATATATATAAATATATAAATATTTATGACTAGAGCAAAGCATACGATAGATGAATATAGAAATATACATGAATATGATATAAAAAGCGAGCGCAAATTATATAGATACGACAGACACACACAGCATCATCCATCAGAGCCGAAGATCGTAGTCAGAGCAAAAACTTGGATAGAGAGGAAGAGGCAGAACAGAACAGAACAGAACAGTGGAAATTCCCTAGCAAACAAGAAAACATAAAACTGAGCTCCCCATTCCGTAAATCCGCAGAGAAAGACAACATCAATTTCGTGTAAACATTTTTTTAAAACAAGTTTGGTGATCTACGATATTGGTAATAATTATTGATAAATAAAATAAAATAAAAGTAAAATAAAAGAATATATATATATATACATACATATATTATACAAATATATGAAGTAAAGCCCAGTACTCAGATCGACCGCTCCGTTTGGTAAGCAAAAAGAAATGTATCACAATTCGACACAGTGTGGCCAGACACAAATCACCGATAGTTGAACGGGCACACTATGCCACCGTTGAGTCCTGACACTTTTTCGCTGTCATTTTCACTCGTCCTTCGTCTTTGTTCGGGCTCCAAATCGAAATTCTGTCGCTCTGAGTACTGGACTTTAAGGAGGAAGTAGAAAAAGTAACGTGAACGGAAACAAGGGGGAGGCATACACATAAAGTACGAGTAAATATTTATTATATAATGTTTTTTAAGTAACTTATAGTAAGCCATTATATATACACACATATATATACATATATATATATATATATAAATTATACATATATGGAACTACATAAGTTTACAAGGTATATGACAACAAATTATGAATCAACCACAAAAGAACAACAAAGAGCAACATAAACGGTAAACAACAAAAACAAAAACGCAACCGCAGCAACTAAACAAAGTAAAAACCGATTAGAGGAGAGGTGGGAAAATATATAATAATAACAGTAATAATAATAATAATTATAATAATAATAAAGTAAATAAATTTATTATATACATACATACATAGAAGAATATTACAAAAAAGAATGGGAGTGGAAAGTAAAGCGAGATGAAAATGATTATTTGAAACATGTTCATTATATAAATGTCATTACAAATGTTCTTCAAAACTGCCTACCAATAAAATATATTTCAAATAATATCAACCCAGTTTTGCACTCGAAATGGTTTAGCCGGTGGGGACACTCTTAATTAATTTGCTTATTTTATATACAATTTATTTTAAGATTACAAATTAAATATGAATAAAATCCATTGGGTGGAAATCATTTGGATACATTTCTTCTGGTAAAGCGTATAACTGGGTTACGATTTTACCTACAACAACCACATTTTGATAACATATAAAATTACAAAAATTAAGGGTTTACAAACTACAGCGTGGCGAAGTTAGTTTTCTTTCTGGTTTTATCAAATTATTCATTTTTTGAAATTTCCGCCTTATTCGTTGGTGCTGCCAGATTTTTATATTACCACAGCGCTCTCAAGTGGCTTGCTTTGGAACTGCTATGATTTGCCTTTTATTTGTGATCCAGCAGATGTCGCTGTTTGACCAGAAATAATTACCAATTCTACTTTTACATACGTGGAAACAATTTAATATTTCTTATAATTTTCTATACTAAATCAATAACCAAGTTTATTTAGCTTATTTCTATTATTTCAATGGGTAAAAACACAGAAAAATTTAATGAAAATGTATTTTTTTATTATACAAGAAGTAAAACTTTATAGAAATTACATTTCTAAACGTTTTAAGTCTGTGTTAGGACTCATGTAAATGTTTGTAAAACCGCATAAGCCCGCGTAGAAAGCCTACTTCAAGGCGTTGATTATATCGGTAATAATCAGGCTATAAATATGATAGGAAATTTATTTATAATATAAATTAAATTAGCTTCAAATCCTAGCTTATAAAATCTTGTCAAAACTTAAATTCAGACTATAGGTGATTACAAACAAATATAGAAAATGGGGCCAAAGGTTTAAATGTCAAAGGAAATGCCAAACACGTACCATAAAATGTCTTCAAATGGAGTGTTTATTAATCTACTGTTTTAGGTTATTATTAGAGTGTATAAATAATCGTTTTTTAGGGAAAATTCTTATATGTATAAAACATGTAGTAAAAGTTCCAACAGCAACAAACATTTATTTAAATAATTACATTTTCTGAAGGGATTTTGAATAGTAAAAAACTATTAAATAGAACAAAACAAATCCAAAACCCACAGCTTTAATGCCTCAACTAGATAAGCGAAAGTTAAACCAGCTCATTTCTAGGAAACCACTCTCCCAAATGTCCTGCAGCATTTACAAGAAATCAATTTTGTACCGCTGAGACCAAAGTCCGAGGAACTTTGAGCCCGAAACCTCGAAGAGCCCAAAGTGTTTAACATTCTTGCGGTCTAAGAAATACTTAGAATTTTGCTGGCGAAAAATTTAATCAGCCCTGGCAGAGAAGAGAAAAACATTCATTACGACTCCGGGCTGGGCTCCTTTTATTTATTTTATCAGCAATATATATGTATATATGTATATGGGTGGCCCCAAACTCTGTTTTATGAGCCCGCAGTTAGTGGCTGCTTTTGAAAGGAGGGGTTTTTTTTATGGGGTGCGTCGGTGGTGGCGCCCTTTTTCGGGTGGCAACTGGAGCAGCAGGAGCAGTGACAGCTGCCCTATAAAATATTAAAAGTCACAAACACACACACAGCCAGGAACCCCGTGCTGCAGAAACAGAACCTCGTGTGATGTAATCCATATTGCTGGAGCCATGTAACGGCAGCAAGGCTGCTATAAATGTATATGGAACGAGGCTATATATACCAGGCTCTATATAAATACATATATTTGGAGCCACCTACAATTGGATTACCCACAACAGGCTCTCCTCTCTCTCTCTCTCTGTCTCTTCCGGCAGCTGGGGAAAAAGGAAAAGCTGGGTGGGAAAAGCTCCTTGGGCGCCACACCCCCACCCCGACCTCGGTGTCGGCGCATGTGCCGCCTGTAGCTGCCAGCGTCGCTGCCTCTTTTATCGATTGACCCAATTTGCGGGTATATATGTATGTGTTTTGTATGTGTTGTAGTTGGGCGGTTTTTTATCTCGCACACCCCTCACCACCCTCCGCGGCACACTCTCCCTCTGGGAGCACCGAAAATGCCTCCCACTAAATTGCGCCATTTGGTGTATGTACCTACCACCCCCATTCGCACATTCCAATGCTTTTCCTTGTCCTTTCAACGTCCTTTCCACACGGGAAAAATGTCCTCCAAGAGCTTTGATAATTCTATTTTTTACTGAATAAAACCTAGTTTTTGCAGTCTAAAAATGGAAGACATAAAGCAGAACTAGTAATTTGATGTGCTAATTTTTATATAGAAACTATTTGTTGGGGAATTCTTAGTTAATCTTAAAAAGAAAATATTTGTGAGGGAATTCTTGACTAATTTTATAAAAAAAATTCTAGGCTAATTTTATAAAGAAACCATTTGTTGGGGAATTCTGGAAAATATTAGATGCTTAAACATTTAAAAATGGTGAAAAACACGGCATTAAATTTGTTAGGGAATTCTTTGCTAATTTTATTAAAAAACTACCTATTTGTTAGGGAATTATTGAAATTATTAGATGGTTAAACATTTAAAAATTGTGAAAAAATGTGGCATTAAAAAAACAAATATCTGATTTAATAAAAAAATAAAAAATGCTTAGTTTCAATACTTGTTTAGCACTTTAAAAATTGTAAAAACAAAAATGTTTATACAATCAAAAATCTAAGATATATTTATTTAATGATTTGCAAGTAA
>JAEIIH010025821.1:0-10752 GCA_018904745.1 Drosophila orosa
AAATGTCACAAAGATAATTTATATTAAATAATTACATTATATTTGAAACCATTGAGGAAAATCATTGCAATGTCAAATTAAAAATAAATTAAAATACATTTGAAAATATGAGTATAATTATAACAAAGTCTAATTTATAGTTTATTTTGCCTTTTGTTTAATTAATTACTTTTGTGTACTAATGTAACCAAATAGGTTCGTTTGCCATATTAGCAACATTTAAAAGTCAACAGGCTTTAAATAAAGTCCCTAAATTAAAAACATAGTAAATTGCCTTCAAGTGTAGTGCTAGTCGGGTTAATAATAATGATATTTAAGTTGAGTGGCGAGCGGTGAACAGAGTCCGCAGCAGCGCAATGAAAGGACAAAGTTGCCAACGGAAACGGAAGTAACTGCACAGAGTCGCTCATTCCGGGAATTTGAATGTGTGCGAGTGTAAGCCTTTTGTAACCAAAGTCAGGGCTGCTATGGCTTGGCCCAAACTGTAACTGGAATTACACCTAAAAAAGCTATTCACAAACACACATATAGCATAAAATGTGCTTCGTGTGTGCCCTGCAAGAGGTAAAAATTGAAAATGTTCGCAACTTTACAGGTGAAATCGGAGTATGCAGAGGTAGGGAATCGGCAGAGGGATATATCTAGCGTATCTACATATGTATCTGTGGCTAAGCCCCGTCAGGTGGACTGGGAATAAATGGGGGGACTGATGAAAAGTCAGGAAGTAAAGTTTTACGGTTCACATAAAAGCTGAAATGTTCATACAATCAGCATGAATTATAACTCGGATGTGGATTAATACTTGCTCGAAGTGTCCGGGTATGAGTACGTACGAGTGTATGTGGCTTACTGACAAGCCTTCTAGCCTGATTTTGTGTGCCTGAATCAGACTCCACCTCGAATCCCACACCGTGCACCTGCAAAAAGTTGAGAGAGTTGCAGCGTTATGCGCTTTTGATTTTCCTGTAATTAAAAACTAAACTCTGAGCACCGACATGAGTTTGGGTTATTGAAAGCAGGTAGATATACGCTGGCAAATATTTAAATGAAAGGGTGTATTGGCAGTGGGTATTGGTTATACTACTACAAAACATAAAGGATAGAATATATTCTCTAAATCCTTTCTCAGTAAATTGATTGCTTTAAACATTCTAATAATTTGTTTAAAAAATCTTAGCATAGATTAATTCCTTCTGTATTCGACAAAATAAATTATATAAATTTCACCTACCTTGAAGTAACTCTCATTTTATGGCAAAACATGCTTTATTGAGGCAATATTAAACGTTAATTTAACGAGATCCAAATCACCAAACAGGGAGGAGCTCTCTTTTTTATGGCCAATTCCTGATGCCATCTCATAGTCAACGCTCATAAATTAGAAAAACTGCGTTGACATGGCACTCGAGCGGAATGGAAATGGAAAAGAATTTGGCATCAGCAAATATTTGCAGCACGTTTTCGTTTACATATCAACTTGACAACTTTTGCATTACGATTAAGATGTACAGCCGGAGAGCCAGACGGAGATCCGGGGATCCGGGGGCGAATCTGGAGGACGTAGAACAACGTTATCAACACCTTTTTGGCCATACACACAGACACACACATACACACAAGATGGAGGCGTGGCAACGGGAGGCGGACAAGTCAGCTTCCAAGACCAAGTCATGAACGAGATTTATGTGTTTTGCTCGACTGTGCGACAATAAAACAAAACAAGGCAGAAGAACAGAACCCACCAAAGGAGAGCAGAGGCAACCCACACAAGTTGCGATTAGAGATGGCAGCGCATAGTTATGAGGGGGTTACATCCGCCGTTCCCCCTTTATAAGGAGGAAAACAACAAGCATAAATATTAGAACTTGGCTGCCACTGCAGAACGTGGCGAACATCGCATCGAATGCCAAATATTTTGACGTATTTCAAAGAGAACTGCTGGTGCGAATGCTCCCTCCTACTCCGCAAGACCCAAACAATGGCTATTATGGTCGCAAATGGCGGAATAACAAGCGGGCTTAGTGAGCATCAAAATGGCATCCTTGATTCCCTAAAGAAAATCTTCTGACAAGTTTAAAATTAAGTACTTATACTTTAAGAATATTATCGAGTATTATCAGTGAAGGAAATACTTGAATAAAATAGAACATAATTTTATAATAATTATGTAAAGATTTTATAATAAAATAATTCTTATCAATAGACTAAAAAGCCTTTTAAATTATTCTGTACTGTACTGTACTCAACTGTACATACTTTCTTTTAATTTCAGGGTTTCTTAACACCTAATCTCAGTTCAATATACCCTTAGATCCTTAGATTCCACCTGGGCACAAAATCAGTCACCTTCAATAGCTCCCAGCTTCGCATCCTGGCCACGATGGCCATTGGAACTTATATTTATGAGCGGCATTCGCGAGCTGTGCTCCAGCTGAAAGATGCGTAGGAATTTTTGCTTTTCGTTCGTTAAGATTTACGAGGCGTCCTCACAAACATACAGCCACACACACACACATACACAAACTCAGCCCGAAGGACCGAAGCACGTCCTGACTTTAGAAATTAATTGGCCCAACTAAGAAATTCGAGAGTAAACGCCGTGCTCATAAGTCCTGCCATCGTCCTGAGATGCGGTTTTTTTCCCCTCCACCATCACCACCACCAGCACCGCCAGGGCCACCGCCTGAGCTTTCGCCCCAGACAAAATTAATTTGTTATCCTCGCTTGTTTAACGCAGCTATAAATTATGATGCCAAAGTTTTTGGCCACTCAACGAGCGGCAACAACGGCACGGGCGACTTTTCACCGTGGCAGCCACGGCCACGTTGCCTTGGCAATTATTAGCTTTTGTTACGCACACTTTATCACTGGCCATGTCGATATGGGTCCCCTTCCTGCACTCGGATGCACTTGGGAAAATTGGGGATACATTTTACTACATATTAGAGGGGAATTCGGAAAGAAAATGTATTCACTTTAAAGAACAGAAGATATTTAATTTATGAATTTATTTGTGGACAAGGATTTTATGTTGAAATTGTTGTTGAAATTAAAATAAAATGTGTTTCTACTCTATTCATAATTTAATCTCTATGAAGTTCAACACCTATATTATAAGATATATATATCTCTTCTTTATATTATGTAAATCTCTTTTCCGGTTTATTTATTTCTAGTCTCACAGTAATTAATTAATAATATATTTCAGTGAAAGGAGTACTATTATTTCTTTGTCAATATTTTTTCTTTAACAATCAAACACTTATTGTTCCAAGTGTGTTTCGGTGTCCGATATATATGGGCCGCGTAATTGGTGGGCACGTTAATCAACAAAGGAGTGGGCCCAAGGACAGGGCCTCGTCCATGGCCAATTAGAGACCCATGACCGGGGCAACGCCTCGAAGATGGATGCTGATGAGCCCGAGATGCTGGATCGTTTCTCGGATGCCCCGATTCCTTGATGCCTGGATGCCCAATGGGCCGAACATAAATCCTTGACGGAAGCCACTATTAGCGGGGTGTTTAGTGAGCCAGCAGCCTGATGGCCTTTGATTAGCTTCGATATGCTCCGGCTGCCAGCTATAAATTAACTGAGCTCTTTGTTTTTAAAGGTAAGACGGCTGGCTCACCAGCAAAGACGCCAAAGGCTAGAAAAATTGGAGCAGTGCATTGATTGATGTTGATGATGTAGGAATGTAGGAATTGATAGTTAACCTTAATCTGAAATCTGTCTTAAAACTATAAAGAAAATTGTCAGTGCGACACAGTAATGTAAACAAATAATATATATAAGCACATCAAATGTTCTTTTTATATTTTTATTTGATTTTTATTTGGTTATCTGCCCTCAAATCCTGTTGAATTATATAAAAGCAAGGTCTCAGCATAATTTCCTTAACCAATCAGGTTTCCACCGAAATTAGCACTTCCTTTTTGAGACAGGTAATACCATTTAATCCTCTTTCGCATCGCCAGGTGTATATATATTTTCCTGCAGATTGCACCCGATCAGGTGCCGTTTGTATTTGGCGCGTTACTGCTGATTTTCCACTTGATTGCTTCAACTTATCCAGCTCGTTTTAAAAAACAGATTAAATTTCCCTCGCTGGCTACAAGCGTGGCAGCCACCCACCACCCACGTCACCACCAGTGGGGAGGGAGCCACCGACAGCAGCACCACCCATTAACCGTTGGCATCGTTGTCGCCTTGTTAATTAAACGTGGCACACACCGCTGGCTGAACTGAACGCTGGCTGGATGGAACGCGATGCGGCATTGCGCCTCGATTGCGATTGACACAATAAATTGTCAATTACAGTGCAATTACGTATGGAAATCGCTGGCGCTTTCTCCCATTCTGGCATACCCTCCGGGGGGAAAAATCTCTATGGGGCTCACTCGCCCATCCACTTTTTCCCATTTCCCTTTTATTTTTTTGGAGACACCAGCAGCAGTCGCCGCTTGATTAAATCGATAAAAATCGAGTCGCATTTTAAACGCAGTTACAGCGCACACAATAGAAACGTGCAAATATTGTCGTGGGGTTTTTCTCTAGGTATTCTTCTATTTTTTTCCCCCGTGGGCTGGCAGACATTTAAAAACGGTCAAACGGTTATCAACACACAGCTATGGCGACGGAAAATTCGGTCAACATGACAACGTTGCGGGGCCCAAAATAAACTGTGAGATGGATTTGCGTTTTCTTCTATTTTTTGGTGTGGTTTTTCGCGAGAAATTCCACAGAAAATGTCATGGAAAATGGAAAGTGCCTGAGGTTTCAAATTGTTTGTAGAGAAAAGATATAAGGAAACAATGTGTAGGGGATTCTTTCAAAAATATAAAAAGTAAAGTTTTTTTATATAATAACAATTTGTTAGTTTGAATTCTCAAATAAAACTAAAAACTATGATTTATTGTTCTACCATTTCTGAAATTTAATTTCTTTGATACCCAAAGAAAATATTTTTGTAAAATGGGTAAGGCAAACTCCATGGACATGCAATTTACAACATGTGTCTCCCGGTCACGCAGTAGGCTATCCATCACCCCTCCTGTGTATCTATGTGTGTTGTCCGAGTGTGTGTGGGAGGGTGTGTATTTCCGCTTCCGGTTCGTTAATAGAGTTAGTTGCACATACCGCTAACTGCAACAGCAATGGCGCCGAAAAATTCGCCAGTAAGCCAGTGCCAAAAATTGGCATCTGTCGGACGAATGGAATGGGAACAGGTGCCTCGAATGGAAATGGTAACGGAAATGGTGTGGAGTAACCCAAAATGGGTGCCGTAACGATAGCCACTGGCGGCCGCTGGAGGCCACTGTCACCATGGCCAAGTTCCCTTTTTCCTATACGATTTGTCCTCGACTTCCATTCCCTTTTATCCCGACTCCCCCTCTGTTTGCCTTTCTTTTGCTGTTGTTTTCGGCCAGCCGGAGTTGATATTGTTGCTGCTGCAACGTCCTGTGAACATTTAACTATTTTCGAAATGGCGTTAATTGGAAATGGTAATTTCATGCGCCCCCAGACGGTCTCTTTCTCTTGGTTACTTTACACAGAGAAATAAGAAGGGGAGCTAGAGCGGCTTTTAATAATATAAAAAAAGTAAAATAAAATTAAACTTAAAGTATAGCACCTTTTTAATTTAAGCGATATGCTTCAGGATGTCTTAGCTAGATTCTGTATGCCTTTTTCTTAATCAGAATTAAATCGGCTTACCATACATTAATATAAATAATAAAAAACACATTTTGCGAAGTGTTAATTACTGAATTTTACTATTCATAGAACACTTTTCCCCGTGTACCG
Source organism: Drosophila orosa (assembly GCA_018904745.1). NCBI lineage: Eukaryota > Metazoa > Arthropoda > Insecta > Diptera > Drosophilidae > Drosophila > Drosophila orosa. The sequence goes on from JAEIIH010025821.1 coordinate 5,804, forward strand.
TTCCTGTCCGTATGTTGCTCTCCCCTTTTTTTGTTCTCCTCTGCCTTGTCCCCTTGTGTCTGCATTTTGTAGTTTCCTGTTTTTTTTTTTGACATTTTTATTTTATGGTATTTTTGCAACTGTGGAACACACGCAAAAAAAAAAACACTCTCAATCAGTGGCACACATTTCGAGAGGGGGACCGAAAGTGTGCAGCATACTTCGATCGGTTCGCGAATGAATATAAGCCATTCTAAACATTTTTAGTTGATTGAAAAATTGTGCAGTTGGTTGGCAATTCGGACGGGTGTGTGTGTGTGTGAGGGGGTTTCCCTCGGTGGAAAATTTAAGCTGCATTTAATTGGGCAAAAAATAAAAAGGGGATTGCAAAATGCGAGACAATGTGTTGGGTTTTTGGGCAATTATGTGGGGAATTCTGAACGGCGACAAGTGGCACAAAAGCCAGGAGCTCAAATATTTTATGGATATTTTTTTAGAGTTTTTAATTAGCTTGGTAATTATTATTAGGCATAAATTATAAAGAATATAAAATGGGTAATATAAAACAATAAAATAATTATATTGAAATTTTTCCTTAACCAATTATATTATTATTGTTCTCTGTTAAAATTGAACCAAATTTAAATTTGAATCAGCTCCAAAAATATACATTAAATTGGCTTCTTAATTTAAATTATGTATCATAAATTGCACCATCAATTAACCTCTAGCTTTCACTATGCGTGTATATTAACAATTATAACAGATAAAAGTTACCTATTCAGTTTTAAATCATGTCAGATTACCAATAAACCAAAACAAGGTTGAACATAATCCTGCCAACCATGAAATTCACCTGCACCTCATAATTTCAAGCAATTTAATATATATTTTATACGCCTGTAAATAATTAGAGCAACAAGCAAGTTGGGCACTTTCTGCAGACTAATTAAAAAACTACGCAAGCAAAAATATTTTCGTGTTTTTGCCACACCGAATGGATGAGCAAAAAAAACTAAATTAGAAACGTAAATTGAATTTGCACACGTTGCGAAATAACAAAGTGAAAAATGAATAATGACTTTGACAGCAGGAGCAGCAGCAGCAGGATAACACGTGTAGGTGCGATGCTTAATGCAGTTAAACAGCAGAGTGTGGGTGCAGCCCGAGAGAGGAAAACACATTCAAAGGTTGGAAGGAAGGAACCCGAGGAAAAGGAAATGCAATTTGGAAATTGAAAACGTTTCGAGGGGCCGCCCACTTTTTGCTGTTTAACTTTTGCAGGCCCTCAAACTCATTTGCATACGATTTGCTATAATTGAATTTCGCCAAAGGCTGCAGGAAACCCTAGCCCTTTCCGTCTCCTTTTTTTTTTCATACGTATCTGTATCTCTGGCCCTCTTCAGTGTAGTAGTTGTAGTACAGCTAGCCTTCAAAAGTTTTCCCCGACTTTCCCCCGCAACAAGACAAATGTGCGTAAACAGTCCCGCAAAGGGGGTGCCTTTTTCGAGGGGTTTGGAATGAGCCAGGACTGTGTCACTGGCTGATAACGTTTAATGGATTGCTCTGGACTCTCAGAGACACAGACCGAGGCCTCGAAGGGGAGGCTTTTTGTTTATTTTTTGTTGCCTAGGCCCGGGCAATGAAGACATTAAAATATTAATGTGCAGCATAAATCAGCACCGTGCGGGGGGGAATAGAAAGTAAGTGGAAACCGAGATATTTTGAAGTTCCCGAAACGAATTTCAACTGCATTTCTGTAGAATTAAGTATATAAAAGAGAAATTGGTGATAATTTAATATATATTGTATCCTGAAGTCTGAACAAAAAGAGATCTTTAAAGGAAAAAATGCCATACAATTTCTTAACATTTCAACAAATCAAATTAATTACAATTTCCTTCTTTCGATTTAATAGAAGAATCTCCTCGAAGCTTCTTCGTTTTCCTAGAACACTCCAAGCACTTTATTTTCAATTTCCTGGAAACAAGTTTTATTTCTCAAGTCTGTGTCTGTGTGTTGTTTGCTTTGTCGCTCGAAATATCAAAAACTAAGCCAAACACGCTTTTTACGTCTCTGACAGCTGTGAGATATGCAAAGGAAAGTTGACGAGCAGCCCGCAAATTACTCACACATATACTTCAGTTTTCTCAGCCCATTTTCCGCCCGCTTCGTTTTCCCTTCGAAACTCCCGCCTCTTCGTTTGGTTGCCAAGTCAACAAACAAATTAATTACAGTCTGTCTCAATAGTTTGCCACATGTATCTGGGAGCTACACACACTCACTTTTCGCCTGTCAACAGAGCTTAGCACGCTTTGACAAAATTAAATGCAAAACTCATTATGAAATGTTAATAGCGAGCAGCTGCCGCCGTAGTAGTTGTTGTTGTTGCTGCTGCTGCTACTGCTGCTTTTGTGGTTTTACAAAACATATTAATTAGCATTAAATAATTAAAATATGCCCGCCGCTTAACGTCATTCATTTTAATCAGTTTTAAGCCCTCGCCGGCTTTTGCGGCTTCTGTAAGTTACCCGTCGATGGGGCGAGGCTCATTAAACTCTAGTTATTATTACTGAGAAAGAATAACATCAACAAAATAAGCGATTTAATGGTCTGAATTTATTTGCATATGTACTAGCGTGGCTTACGCAGCTATTGGCTTTGATTTAAGAGTTTTCAAGTTGAAACTGCAAACAACGCGGCGTATGCTTAATTAAAAGACCCTCAGGGGGTCTATTCCTCTCAAAAGAGAGAAATTATCGGATGTTTGCTGCGTAAAATGCCCAGGGGCTATAATTTACACATAACAGCGGAATCAATTAGACTGTTGTGGAATAATATAACAAAAGGACCATTACCATGTCCTGTCTTTAATATTAATAATATTAAATTCCCTAGGAATGAGAATATTTGCTTGAAAAATATGGGATTCCGTTTTAATTATACTTTTATTAATACATAATTTAATCAAATGTTTGCATAAAATAGGGTTCTTTGTTGGATCATACTTTAATTGGCTTTATTATTAATAATTTAATAATTTTTACTGAAATATAAAGGTTGGATTATTTATAACAAAGTATAGGCAAGGATTATTCTCATGAATTATGAAATAACGAACAAGATTTTAAACCTTAAGTTATCCCCTATTTAATCCCTTAACTACTTCCAAAATTGTCCCCTTCAATGCAAATCAAACAATAGAAAAGCTCGCCGGAATTTTTGGGAAAATAATCTTCCTTTGATGCTGCATTGACAATGCATTTTATGCTGTTCGTTTTATTTTTTGTTAGCCAAATTTTAATTCACGTCGAGCCCCCGCAGCGGTTTTGTTGATGGCGGAATGGCAAATTGTTGTTTACCAACAGTGCGAGGCATAAATATAAGTCCCGAGTACGTCGATGTGATTGCCTCCCCGGGCACTTAGCCGTATTGGTTTGGGCTAGGATTTGGATGAGGATTGCCCTGGTTTGGGCTGTTCTGGTGTGGATCCGCTGCCCGGCAGCCACAGCCGCCGACTGGTTCCTGGTTCGGTTTCGGGCTGTGGGTTGGATTCTGGCACTGATTTTGATTCTGATTTTGATTCGGCTCCTGCAATTTGCGTAAAAGTCTACGAATGGCATGAAAACTCACAGCTTTTGTTGCACAGCCAAGTGGTAAACAAATATGCGTGCCAAAAAGTGCGGGCTTTGAGTAAATAAGCTGGCCATATTGATTATAGTGTACCCTAGAAATTAAATGAAAATAAATTTTTGCAAAAATTCTACAAGCCTCCAATACTTGCATTTAAATAAAATAAACTTAAAGCTAAAATTGGTTATATATTATAATAATTTATGAAGTACAGTAAATGATTTTTCTATGTATATTATTGTATTTATAATTAAATTCCGTTTTCAATCAAAAGAAAGTGGATATCCTATAGTTGATAGTTTAAAAAAACGATTTTAAACTTAAAAATTCACAAAAAGGAGCACAAATTCGGTGGGAAAAACACTTTTCAGCTCATCTCCAATTCGTTGCAATCGGATTGCGAGTAATATTCGCTTGTCACGTCCCGTTTTATTTAGAATTTGTTTTCAGCCGATGGCAAAAACAATTTAAATTTTGTCTCTGCTGGCAGCGGCAAATGAAAATAAAATAAAAACGCCGATGTCGATGCTGATGTCGTTGGCGATGCAAGAGCAAATCGAAATCAAATCGAAATGTAATCGCGCGCACCAAAGCCAAAGCCAAAGCCGAAAGCAATCGCATTATCGCCACATTGGCGTGAAAGTGCCACGCCCCCTCTAGGATGATTTTTTTGCCACGGTTAACCCTCACGCACGCACACACATATTTAACCCCCCGAAGCCAACGGCCCCGATATATATTTATAGTCAGCTCATATTTATGGTTACAATATTTGCCTTTAACCGGAAATCGATGAAATTTTTATGCCTTCGCCTTGGCGCCCTTTTATTTTATTTATGTTGTGAGTCTGTGTGTGTGTTTGGCAAAAATATTTGTTGTGGTATAAGCCACCCACCTCCTGCCTTCGCTTTCCGTTTCCATTCCAAAAGTATTTGCACTCGGCTTGATTTTCCAATTTTTCCCTATATTTCGTAGCTGTTCGTTCTCTCATCGAATTTAGGCAATTTAGCGGCTTAACTAAATCGTTTTTGGTGCTCATGAATTTATACGTTTTGTTTGTGCAGCGCATGCAAAAATTCTGACATATTAATATGCGTAGGAATCGGGGAATACCTAACCTCCCCAACTCTCTATATATCTTCCCCTGCCCATGGTTTGGGGAAGGCCAATAAAAGGGAACCTTCTTTGTTGTCCAGAAGTTGGGAAGCCGTTGGCCGTGGCCCGTTGTGTGTGGCCGAAAATATTTATGTTGTTTTGTCATTTTAGTGGGATTTACGAGGTCCAATTTGCGGTTTGATATATAATACTTCTTGTTGAAAATTGCCGCACGCCGCAAA